>CABHPQ010082866.1:0-15000 GCA_902168405.1 Peromyscus aztecus
CACGCACGCACGCACGCAGGCATGCACGCATGCACTCACGCACGCACGCACGCACGTGCGCGGCCCCTTAAATCTGCTTAATCAAAATTCCCATACTACATTTGGGTGACATACTGTTTTTGTTTTAATATGACACAAATTCTTTGCTTACTTTCTTTCCTACTTTCCCCATCTTTCTTCCTTCCTCCTTTCCTTTCTTCTTTCTTTTAGTTTTAAATTTATTAATGTTGGTGGTGGTGGTGGTGCTGGTAGGGGTGGTGGTGGTGTGTGTGTATACCTTGGCATGGATGTAGAGGTCAAACAACAAAATTCTGGAGTTGTTTCTCACCTCTCACTGTGGGTTCTGGGGACTGGATCCAGGTCTATTGGGTTTGTGCAGCAAGTACTTTTGCCTGCTAAGCCATTTCACTGACTTTCTTCTTCCTCTTTTCTCCCTCCCTCCCTTCCTTCCTAACGGCTGTTGATGTGGCTGCTGCTTTGTTTGTATGTTCTGAATCATATCAGAACACAGCAGTCCATAAGATGGCAGTTTCACATATTGCTTATTTGCAGCTATCGGATCTAAGAAACCACCAAGTCTAGGCAGACGTCCCTACCCCCTCCTTTCTACCTAAAAACAGCTGTTAAGCCTGGTTTGGTGGTACATCTGGGAAGGTCAAGAGTCTAAGACCATCTTTAGCAACACAGTGAGTTCAAAGCCAGCCTGGGCGACCTGAGACCCTGTCACAGAAAAGAAAAATGGGAGGAGGGGACTAGACCTGACTGGGCTGAGTCCACCAAGTTGATCTCAATCCTCAGGGGAGTCTTTGCCCTGGAGGAGATGGAAATGGGGGGTGGGTCGGGGGGAGGGGGGCGGGGCGGGAGGAGGGAGAACGGGGGAATCTATGGCTGAATTATATTGTAAAATAAAATAAATTAAATTTAAAAAAAATAAAAAAATAATAAATAAACGGAGAATATGCATTTCCCAGGAGAAACATGCCTTCCTTAGGCCAGGCAGAGAACTTTTTGAGATGGGGAGGTGTTGCTGGGTGGGGTCTGCAGGAAGGAAACATCCAAAGTAGTCCTCAGCATCCCTCTGTTTCTCCTGTATATTCCCCAGTCACTTTCCCTCAATTTAGCAGTCCACCCAAGTCCCTTCTTCCTTTTCCTGTCACATTCCCAGGGTTTATTGTTCCTTGTTAAAATACTGTAGAAGCTCCCGTTCTGACGGCATCTCTGATTCTGTCTTTCACTTCATTTTCTGAAACCTCCACACCATATACAGATATAAATAGCAGAATATTTCTAAATTGTTTTCTGCTGACACTCTACCTCTTGCCAGTTCAGCTTGCAGGTCTCATCAGGTTCCTTCCCTGCTATTCACTTGAGCCTGTGATGACATTAAATGTCAGGATGTTTCTCTGAGGAGCCCACCTCAGCTTTCTTATGGAATGGCCACATTCCAGGTATGCCCACGTCCCGGGGCAAGGCCTCCTTCAGCCTTCTTGGCATGAATATTACATAAGCGGTGTGTGCGTTCCCACCGTGTCCCATCAGGAGACACATGAAGTCAGTTTGAGAGGAGAATGGACATTCATGAGTTACATGCTCAAAATCCCTCCAGGTGGGAGATGGTCCTAAGTAGTTTCACCTGTGCAGCCCAGCTGGCGTGCTCAAGACACCCAAGGGGTCTGTTTTTGTGTAATCCTTTGCTAATAAAACTTCGATATGTAGTGAACAAAATGAACAAGAATGTGTTTAGGGGGATTCTTTCAGTGAAGGAGTTCCCATCTGTCTCAGTCTTCTCCCTGGGGCTGCTGGTTTGATGTTACTGTTATGGTAATTGCCCTCTCCCTGCCTCTGTAGCTTGTACTTATGAACTATCCCACCGAATACACCCACTCTGCATGCACAGTTCTGGCCAGCCTTCGCCTCTCCCACAGGGAGACATTTGCTTCTCTTCTCAGTGTGTACTTGAACTTTTCTTCTCTGCTTTCTGCTTAGTGAGCAGACCCTGAATATCCCCACCTGCAACTTATTCTCTCTGCCAGCCCAGCCGAAGGGCAAAGAGGCGGGTCTTGGAGGGAGCAGGGGAGTTGGATGTAACATAGGAATCTGGAGGGCCTCTTAGTGTGTCTACTTCTATGAGACGAGGCACTGAGGAGGCTCCGTGGAAACCAGCACCGCAAACCCATCAGGAACGATGCTGTTGCCTGACCGGTACAAGCAACCTTCCACAGCACTGCTGGCCCGGCTGCTTCCTCCTTGCTTCCTTTTTAGCTAATGTGACCTCAGTCTCTCTTGCTTACTATGATCAGCCACTCTGTTAAAGCAATGGACAATGGGCCCTGCAGATGGAGTTTATCACAATGTGGGCATTAAAATATGGTTTATAGAAGGTATGACTTGGCCATTTTCCTTGATGGAGAGCATTCCTGAAAATGGAGTCCCCTAGAGAGTCATTGCTAATAGCCAATCTCCTTCAGGAATGGTTTGCTTTTCATACTGGTGACGATAATCTGCTGTTCATCTGTTGTATTATCAATCAGGTCCTAGACTAGGAACTGTGATATATGATTTTTATTGTTGGGGGGTAGGGAGAGGAAAGTAAAACCAAAGTGATAAAGAGATTTGCCCAAGGCCACAGTTGTCAAGTTTGCACACATTTCAGAATCACCTGGACGGTTTGTGAAAATCCAGATTGCTAGATCCCACGACCAGAGCTTCCCACAGGTGTGGGTGAGGCTTTGAACTTGCAGTTCTCACAGCCAGGTGGTGATGATCTCACCAGAGTTCCAAGATTTCAGAACTAGCTTAGTGTTTCTTCCACGTCCAGTACTGTGAGCCGCTGGATGGGAAGGTCTGGGGAAGCATGGCCTCACCACCCATTCCTCTAAACGGTGCCATTCTCCTATAACTGGGTATCATCCCATAAGACACCGGAGGGAGGGAACCATATCCTTCTTTCCTTGCCCTCAAAGCTCCAGGAGGCAACTGGTTTTCAGGGAAGATAGAATTTTTCCAAGGTGGATAATTGGCAGCAAGATAATTGCTCTTGAAGATTTCAACCCCAGGGGCACTTGATGGGCCACCTACCCCATCCATCACTCTCTAACCTGCCTCACGTCAAGGAGCTCGGCTTGGACATGACTGTCAGAGGGGCCCTCTCTCCTCCCTGCAGCAGCAGCTCTGTCCCTGGAGTCCCGGCCTACCGTGAAACACTCGCACACCCATCCCTTCCTTTAATGACTGGGCCTCCAGCCTCAGCTCCAGATGAAGTCAAACAATGCCTGCTGCCATCAGCAAGGCCAAAAACAACACGGGACCACTCGCTGTCACTAAGCATCATGGAGTAAGGAGAGGCAAGGGCAGTCAGGGCCACCTCTGCACTGTGTTAGCATCAGGGCCCAGTGATTTGAGAGGCTCCCGTGTGTTTCGGAGACAACCTGTTATCACCCGTGAAGGAAGATACAAACCTACTGGCACACATGGGCCAATGCACACTGCTGTACACACAAGCACACCTACACGTGAAAATAACCACTGACTCATACACTGATGCACACACACACTAGAGTATACCCTAATGAATACACACACATGTAAATGTCAACATGACCTGACATATGGGCTGACACTCATGTGCACACAGACTCATAAACACAGACACGTGTGGGCATGCTGACACATACAGATTGACACACTTATTCAACTGACCCACGCAAACATTGACACACTTACAGTAGTTCAATGTTCCGTATAAAGAATGTATACTACCTTGCTATGGTGCAAACCATTTTAAATTGTGTTGTTTTGACTGTCTAAAAGGATGTTTCAATTTTATGACAAAGGAGCCTCCACCCCCCACACCATGTGTGTGTGTGTGTGTGTGTGTGTGTGTGTGTGTGTGTGTGTGTTAGACTGAAGGGCAGGCTCATTGAAGTCAAAGACCTTACAGGAAGAGGTCTCTTTGAACACCATTTTCTGGGTCTGTGGCCTTTGCTTGTGAGGGCTGAGAGCCCAGCCGGCCCTGACCACAGACCTCCATGGCTGTGAATCCCCAGACCTTGATGTGAAGCCATCTTACAGTGTTTCTTTGTTTATACTTTCTCCATCCCTGCCAACAACAACTAGGTACTCTTTGGTTCCAGTTCTGGTGAATGTCATTACAAGCCTATTTAAATTTTTGGTATGTTATTATGGGTTCCCACATATTTTTATAATGCTTCATGAAAATCTGATTTCTCTTAGATGGGACTGTTCGCTGCCCCTATGACTTTTACACATGGGATGGTGTCTCTCTCCTCTCCTCCAGTCTGGCTTTGAGTTTGTGGATGACTCTGACCCTTGGATTAGTAATGAAGGTCTAGAACAGCAATTCTCAACCTGTGGGTCTCAACCCCCTTGGAGGGGGGGGTTGAAGGACCCTTTCACAGGGGTCACTAAGACCATTGGGAAACACAGATATTTATATTACAATTCATAACAGTGGCAAAATTATAATTATGAAGTATCAATGAAATAATTTTATGGTTGGGGGCCACCACAGCATGAGGAACTGTATTAAAGGGTCACCGCATTAAGAAGGTTGAGAACCACTGGTCTAGAGAGTGGGCAGTGGGACAGGAGGTCTGCTCTGACCTGGCCACCTGAGATGTACAGAGGGTGGGGGTGCTGCTGCACTGCCTGTGACAGACATGGGGTCAATGACTGACACAGGCTCTACTCTCCAAAACAAGGCCAGCCTTGGCACCCACTGCGTTAAATGTCCAAGACATACATGTGGAGTGAACATCTTACAAGGTCAGGCCTGCTATTATCCACACTTTACAAATGAAGACACCAAGGTTTTGGACAGGTATAGTACAGCCCAGATTTACACATCGTGTGAGTGGCAAAGCCTGTGTTCCCAGCAGGGACTTCTTCCTAATCTTATTGTCACACACCACTGAGGGGTCTATCCCTCAACATGGCCCCTTGCCCACAGGTGCCCATAGTTGTTACTCTTTGGAAAATCAAATCAAATAACTCTGTGATTAGATGTGTTTCTATTTTATCTTATAGGACACGAGCAGATTTGTACTCCAGGTGACTGCCACATCACGCACTTCCCTTTTGAGAAAGACTTTCCAGCTTGAGCTGTTTCCCAAGCCTGTTATTAGGAGCAAAGACATGATGTACTTGTTCAGTAGTCAGCTCCTGTTTCAACCATAAGCTCCCAGACCATAATGCCTCTCTCTCAAGTTGTGTCCCAGCTCCAAGAAAAGCCTGTTACAGAGAAGCTGATTACTTAGTCAAGGGGTAACCTGCCCTTTCCCCAGACATCATGGGGTGTGTGTTGCCGATAGAAAAAAAAAAAACGAGTCACAAGGTGGAGGTCAAAGAGAACCCGAGAGTATCATGTGTCTTAGACAGATGTGGAAAGGATGAGAGTTGCACACACAGAAGAGGAAGGTTAGAAAGTGCAGGCTGAGGGACAGCAGGATGACCCTGTGGGCAGACGGATCAAGTGGTCCAAGAGGATGGGAAGCAGACACCTGGGGCATGACCAACATGTTTTACCATAGGCCAATAGTGAAAAGCTCCTTCTAACCATCCCTAGCAACCACACTGAGGTCCAAAGTTTGCCATTCAGCTCTCAGTGATCCCAGCTAACAGTTGACCAGAAAGCCATTTTCTCTGTACACCCTCAAATACCCTCTGCATGGTCAGCAACTGGACAGAAGCTGCTGTCTTAGACAGTTGGTGTAGAGGTGCTGGGAGGAAATCCCCAGCCTAACTCTCAACAGGAACCCCAACCTCACCACCACAGCAGTGAAATGACTAACCACGCCATGTCCTCTGCTTCACCTGTTTAAGGGAAAGATCAAAACACTTTCCTCAGAGAACTGATAAGTGATCACACAGCGTAATCAGTAGAGAAAGTAGTGCAGAGCTGAGCACATTGTTAGAACCGGCTCACCCATGTCATTATTTCTGTTTCAGGGTCACACTGTAGGGCCCGATTGGAGCAATGTCAAGGTTGTGTTTGGAATCCGGGAGTGCTTTTCTCACTTGAGTGTGATATGGTCCTTGAGTCTGGTGCAGGACATAACTTCTGATCTACGCTGGCTCCACTATGATGGGCAGAAAGAGCTAGGGTTTGGGATCTCTGAAAAACAAACACACTCCTTCCCTTTCCCCGTGAACTGTGGCTTTTCACTGCCCAGAACAAACCTCCCACGGCAGAATCACAGCTTCCTCTCCGGCTCCAAGGCGACCCACTGACAAAGCTTGGGGGTTGGGGCACTTCTTTGATCTCTGTCCCATCCATTCTGCCCCAAATCATAGACTCTGGACCTCCCGCCAATTTCTGATCTTTTGTCCCAAGTCACTTCATGAGCAGTCGTAAATTGCTTTGAAGATAAAAGCCCGCATCAGGGTACCAGGACACAGCGGTTATTTTAATAAGTAGAGCCTGTACATGTCTTCCTGACATATGAGCTGTTCCAAATATTTATCTTGTTTTCCAGTTCAGCTGCATGGGGAAAGTATGTGCAACGTCTCTCGTGTCTACTCCTCCATCCACCATGATGTGCAAGGGAGCCTTGTTTTCATAAAAATGTTCGCCTTTTCTCCAATAAAAGAAATGGATGTTTCTCTTGGGAAAAGGTCTCTGTTTGCCAAAACCCAAGTAATCTTTTTAGAGATGTGTACTTTTTAAATATTTAATTTATGGCAATGCTTACAAATGCCAGTAAAATATACTGTAATAGTCTAAGGGCTTACAAAGGTCAACATACATTGAAAGAAATGAGAAGGAATATATGTGTGGTTATAACATGCATTTATAAACATGTCCAAGATGGTTTGACTAGCAGCAGGAAGAAGGGAGAGCCTTTGACTTCTCATCAGCCTGGGCTATGAAGGCCTTTTGGCAAGAACATCTCTGGGAGACATCTTTTGCCTTGCCAGAGCATACTGTTGCCCACTCCCCTCGCCTTGTGCCAGCATCCCCAGCATCTCATGTGCTTTCATCTGCAGTGGTAGGTACAGCTGAGTTACTGTGCACCAGCAGCTCGTCTGGGCAGAGACAATGGGCTCAGAAGCTCTGGGCCTAGGCCAGCACCTTGGAGCATCCCTGCTGTCTGCTGTAGGCTGAAGGCTTTGTCACTTGGTCTTCAGTCCAAGTCATACTAACTGCTTTGGTTTCTCTCTGACAGATGGAGTCCCTAGTGTGGTCTGCAGAGATAGACTTCTGGGAAAATACGACCCCTGCAAAGCAGAAGAGGCCACAATTTGGTGCTTTCACAGCATCCTCTGCTTGGGTATAGGAGACCTAGCTACAACCTTTTTCTGCTTCCTTCAAATGTTTTCTCAGAAATTGACTAAATGCCTGTGGTAGTTTAAATGAGATACTCACAGGGAGTGGCACTATTAGGAGGTGTGGCTTTGTTAGAACGGATATGGCCTTGTTGGAGGAAATGTGTCACTGCGGGGCAAGTTTTGAGGTTTCCTATGCTGGGGATACCACCCCGTGTATCAGCTGACTTCCTGTTGCCTACAAGATGTAGCAGCACTCTGGGCTCCCTCACCAGGTGTGCCTGCTCCCCATTCTGATGATAATGAACTGGACCTCTGAAAGAGTAAGCGAGCCACCTCTATTAAATTACAAGAGTTGCCATGGTCATGGTGTCTCTTCACAGTAATAAAAACCCGAATTAAGACAGTGTCCCACAGACCTGGCTCTCTACGCTAGCCCTAGGCCTTCACCTGTACAGAGGTTCAGCTGCACTTGAACTCTCCCTAGCCCCAACCTCTGTGTGACAGCCTCTGCTCCCTGCTCCCTCAACAGCCTGACTCCTGTCTCCTGGGAAACCCTTCTCCTCTTTACCCTGTAAGGATCCACTGCCGTCCCCTGCTGGGATCTCCTGCGCAGATCTCCTCTGCATTGACTTGGAGCCGCTGGCGCCTGGCCGGCTCCGTTATGATCAGACTTTCCACGGTGCTTTGTTTTCTTCTCTAATATGTGCCAAGCAGGGAAGGAAGGAAGGAGCAGCCTGGCTACATCCACATTCAGGAATCTGTCTCAAGATGCCTCACTGGGCCCCGTCTCCCAAAAACGTCAGACCAGACACATACTGGACTATTTTACACTCCCACAAGGCAGGAATGTTCTCCAAAATACCTCCCTAAAATGCCTACCCTAGGAGATCACCTCCACTCGTCACAGAATAAATGAATGCCTTCAGAGGTCTTTGGCCAGAGCAAGCTGACCCTAGCGGTTCTTGCGCACCGTCCCACCTCCATCCCATCTACCTGCAGTGTGGGATGAAGCCGGAACTGAAGTCCTTGAGTCAGGCAGGGGTACAGTGTGCGTTCCCTTTGTGCCCTGGGTTTCCAGGAGCTGACAGCTGCTTTCTATTGTGGAGTCACAGCTCGTTTACTGGGAATTCCTCACTTGAGGCCAGACATGTCTTTCAGTTTGATCTGTACTATCGCATCCGTAAGTGGATTCTCTACCTTCCCTCCAGCTCTGCCCACTGCAGTCTGCAGGGTCCACTGAGAAACTGTTTGCATGGCTTGTGTGTGTGTGTCGTATGTGTGCATGTAAGGTGCATGCAGAGTGGATGTCAGAGAGAGATAGCAGGTGTCCTCTTGTATCCTGTCCACCTGTTTATTCCCTTGAGACAGGGTCTTTCACCGAACCTGGAGATGGCTATTCTCCCATATTCTCACATCCGGCTATTCCCTCACTCCTTCCCTGGCTTGTGGCCAGGTCCTGGCATTCTCTTGCACCCCCCTCTCCCCACTCCTGCCACCAGGGCTGGGGTTACAGGCCTTCAGACAACACTCAGCTTTTTACGTGGACGCTGGGGTTCTAAAATTCAGTCCTTGGGCTTGTGATACTCTTACCTGCTGAGCCGTCTCCTCAGCCCTTATCTAGCTGTTTGTACTGGTCTTCCAGGCATCAGCACACCTTCCAGCTTCACCAACGCAGTACCTGGATGCCTGTTTCTTTTGGGGGCAAGCCACAGTCTGCCCAGCTGGCCTGCCTAGCCGTTCTGCACATGGGATTCAAGATCACTAACATAGATAGGCCCTGCCAAGCAACAGGCCTGCGTCTCAGTCCCTACAAGCTGCAGTGCGGAACGCTGGGCCTCCCTTCCAGATAGCACCAGCTGCATAGCCCGAGAACACAGACACTCAGTCATGCATAATTGAAGACATAATAAGCACTGGGCTGGCTGCAGGAGAAAACATAATACGACATAAATCACCCTGCCAGGGACAAAATAAAGTTGAGATCCAAACTTTTAAAATGATGAGTGCTCGTTAGAGGCACCATCAGATAAGGCATTCTGCCTATATCATAAACCCTGAGGCTGAGAAACAGAGAGCTCCTGGCTCTACCCTGGGGACCAGAGACTGCAGAAGATAGGACGGAAGGAAATTACCCCATCCAGGAGACCAGATGTACCAGATGACACATGGCTGGTGTGTCCTCTCATTTACCCTGCTGAGCCACAGAACAAGCACCTTGGCACAGACCTCTGTTTAGCAAATTGGGGACTGGATTTTTAGGCTGCTTAGCAGCCATAGCCAAGCAGCACAGTCAGGGTGGCTTATAAACAACTGCAACCCATTGCTCTGAGTTCTGGTGGCTGGGAGTCTGAGATCAGCACAAACAGTAGTGAGGATGCCTTCCCGATCTACAGATGGCAGAGGGGCATGTGAGTGGCTGGGCCCCTTTTATGAAGTCACTGACCCTTTTCATGAAAGCTCCATTCTTGTGACCTTTTAGCCCTCCCAAGGGCCTCATCTTCATATGCCATCAGTTTGGAGGCCATGCTTCAATACATCTATTTGTGGGATACAAATGTTGATTAAATAGTCCCAAGATTGGCAGAAATGAGAACATGAGAAACACATGGGTCTGTGAGGTTGTGACCCTTTACTAATTTTCTTTCTGTAGTTATGACAAAAGCAGCTTTGAGAGAGAACAGGCTTATATTTTCAGGTTAATCATCCATTATTGTGGAGAAGTCAAGGCAGCAGGGATTCAAACCAGCTGGGCGTACCTACAATCAAAGCAAAGATGAATGCACACGTGCTTACACTCAGCTGATTTCTCTCACACAGTTCAGGAGCCAAACCCAGAGCACGGCACTGCCTACTTTCAGGCTGTGTCTTCGCACATCAGTTAACGAAATCAAGACAGTCCTCCACAGACGTGCCCACGGGCCAACCTGATGGAGACAACCCTCACTGCAGCTCTCTTTCCAAGGCTCTAGATTGTGTCAAGTTGGCAATGAAAACTAACCATCAAAGGTCCCATCCAACTTAACACAGGTGACAGGTGATGGGAAGGACTATGACCCCAAACTTCTGAGAAAGGAAGTTTTGGGTGACCCTAGTGATAGTGGGGAGTCTTTTAGCAGGGAGCAGAGCTGGTCCTGACAGCCTCGGTGACTTGATAGGCAGAAAGCACCCTGGCATTAGGAAGGAGGAATAGGATCTGGGAACCTAGCACCTTCTATGTGACGTGCACAGCACTACCCCCAAATCTCAGTGTGTTCTCTCAGACATGGCGAGACGTGTATCATGACGGGCAGAAATGGAGCCTTACTTATTGTCTTTCTTCTCATGGTGCCCAATGGAGGCCTTACACACAGGAGGGGCTTCCTAAGTTTTGGTGTTTGTGTGCCTTCAAGATGGCGTCACCCTTCTGCTGTTCTCAGAAATACTCAGTGCACAGTACTTCCTGAGCTAAAGCTATGTCCAAAGTTCCAGTTCATCTCCCAGTGGTACACCTGCGGAGTCACCATCACTGGCAAAAAGCCTCTGAGTCCTCTTTTGAACACCTTACCTCCTACACGTGTCTCTCCAATGCTGCCAGCCAGGACCCCAGAGCCATTCAGACTGCGTGGCCTGGAAAGTTGAACAGTACTCACAGATCTGCTAACCTGTCCCCCAGCCTATCAATACCTTCTTCACCTGGACCCAGAATCAATTGCCTCCTACAAGATGACCCACCACTGAGGCTGGAGGGTGAGCTAGGCAGCCAGCAGTGGCTGGTGTGACTGACATCTGCTCTGCACAAAGTAAGAGGGGACACTCTTGGGACAATCCTGAAGACAGAACATGACACTCTGTGACCTGAGCTGGGCATACAATAATGAGTCAGCCCTGCCCGGCCATGACTTCTTGGTGGGAGGGGGTGTGCTCTGTGACTCCAGCATAGACCAAGTAGCACCATGTCACTACATTAGAGCAGTAGAGCAAGGCAGGCAAGGGAGTTGAATGTGAAATGTCCCTCATAGGCTAACCTAGGTCCTTAGGGACAGCAGAATGCATTCTTATTCACTGAGCCATCTCTCCAGGCTCAAATATCCATACTTTCTGTAATGAATACAGTAATTTTTATGGCAGGTTATTTAAACTATTATTTCATAACAATTTAAATTTAATTTTTTTAAAGCTTGAAATATGAACCCTGCTCTGAAGAAGCTTAGCTGAAATATATTGAGGAAGGCACCGTTGACATTTGGGAAATAGAAAACCATGCCAGGCAAGGCCTGTCCAAGTGCCGCAGCCTGCATCCTGCCTTGCATGGGCTGCAGAGCAGAGGAGTGCAGTGCAGGGTGACCGAGCATGGAGGTCAGGAAGGTGTCCCTGACGGAAGGACACATTCTAGTACTTCCCATCTTCCTGCTTTGCATGTCTCACATCACCTGTGCCTTCCTGTTTGGCTCCTGGTTAGAGTGTTACCCACGTGTCTGCTAACTTCCTGAGCAATAGGAACCAAGTTTGATGAGATGGTGTGGAGGGAGCAGCCTCTCAGGCAGAGAGAGGCAGGGCTCAGGTAGAGTTCACAGTGAAGGGGCACATTATCCCGTTAGTGACCAAGCCTGGCTGTGTCTTCCACTGGGAGCAGGAATCCCTAGTGTGAAGTTCATAATGGCTGAGCCTTACTTATTTCATCTTCATTCTGGGCCACACCAACCTCTGGGGACTCAAAAACATTCCAAGGGGTGTATGGATACCATAGTGGGAAAGGAACCAATGTTCAGATGCCTCATCTGGTATTGTATTCCTTGCTAAAATATTTTCAGAGCACAACTGGCTGAATTCTGAAGCCAGCCCTAGCTGCTCTTTCCCAAGCACTCTCTCTCATACTCTGCAAGAAGTCATTGCCATATATATATATATCTATATATATATCTATATCTCAATATCTCAATTGTTCCTACAGTGTATTCAGAGCTCTTTGTCCAGTGAGTTAACTTAGTAGCCTCCCATGCTTTTTAAAAAAAAACATTTATTTTTATTACTTTTAATTGTGTGTGTGTGTGTGTGTGTGTCCATGTATGGGTATGTGAATGTGAAGAGAGTTCAGAAAAGTGTGTCAGATCCTCTGGAGGCCCAGGCAGTTGTGAACTTCCTGGTGTGGGTGCTGGAAATCAAGCTTCGGTGCTCTTAAAAATCAATTCTACTCTTAACCATGGAGCCTTCTCTCCAGTACAGCCTTCCTTCTTACTGTCCTGTTGTCTCTATGGTCATGAGTCTAGGCATCACCTAGACAAGTCCTCTGTTCATAGTCTCTCAGGGTTGCACCCAAGCAGCTGCCAGGGCTGGGTCTTTTATGAAATTCATCTGGGGAAGGATCCACTTCCAAGCTCATGTGGTTTGGAGAGGATTCCATTCCTTGCAGGTCACTGAACTAAGGCCCACAGCTCCTGCTGCAGGCTGGAGGCTTCCCTGAGTTGCCAGTCACTGACCTTTGCAATGACTTGCTCCATCTAAGCAACCAGAGAGACCCAAGGCAGTCTACTGGAAAGATAGGCATTATGACATCCTACTGCCCTACTCAGGTTTACCCACCTCGACACGCAGACTTGGAGAGTGTGGCTAAGTGAGCATCATCCTGGACTGTCTTCTACACCTGGGAAACCAAAGAAAGGGCCTGGTGTTGTGCACTTGTTATTTTGGTCCTGCGGGTGTTTGGGAGGCTGAGGCAGGAGGATGATGAATTTGAGTCCTGTTGGGGCTACATAGCAGAAGATTGTGTAAAAAGCAGAAGGGCTAGAGAGATGACTCGGTGGGTGAGTGTGCTTGCCATGCAAACCCGAGGGCCTGAGTGCTGATTCCAGAGGCCAGGTGTGCCCGTGCCCACCACATTAACCGCAATGCTGTGAGACCCCCAGACAGAAGGACCACAGTGCACTTGATGGCTGTCAGCTTAGCTCCAGGTTCTGTGAATACGGTGGAGAGCGATAGAGCAGGACACCCAACACCTTCCTCCCTCTTTACAGGTATGTGTCCCTCCCTATACACATGAGTGTACATACACCCCACACACAAAGAAATGTAAGCAGTCAGTGAAAATTTTGGCATTAGTAAAACATCCTTTTTCTCTCACTAACTAAAGATACTTGTCCAACAACATTTTTAAATAATTATTTAAATCAAAATTTATTTTTATTTTTATGGAAATGTGGAGTAATATTAAAATAACTAAATACAGCACTACGGCCAGAGAAGGAGGTAGGCTAACTGCAGGCCTTCACCTTTCTCTCCTCTCCTCCAAATCCAAAACTCAGTCTCACCCCCATCTCTGCCGCAGACCATCTCCTGTGGCCTTGCCTCCTCTCTGCCTGACTCCACAGCATAGACATTCTTCTCTAACCTTCCTGCCCACACATCTTATCATCCCAGCCCCCAAACACAGCAGGCATTCTCTGGGAACCCACCAGGCAAGTCTACCAGAGAAGCAAGCAAGCCAATGAAGTGGGGTGTCTCCATCAAATCTCCCCACCCCTCCTCGAGGCTCAGGGAACCCCAAAGAAGAGGAGGTGGAAAGATTGTACGAGCCACAGGGGATGGAGGACACCAAGGAAACAAGGCCCTCTAAACCAACAAGATAGCTGTACATGGGAACGCACAGAAACTGTGACAGCATGCATGGAGTGTGCATGGGTCACACCAGACAGGGTCACACCAGACGGGGTCCTAGAGCTGAAAGGAGAAATGGACATATGACTCATCCCTAACTCATAAGCAATCTGTAATTGATAAGCACTTGCAAATGAAAATGAAGGTTTCTCCAAGGACATCTCACTGGGGAAACAAAGTTCCCCCAAGGGTGGACTGCATGCCCGGCAGCAGACGAGCGACAGAAAATGAACTCAAGGTCATCTTTGGAGGTTCCCTGTCTCATAACGTCATGTCAGGGCTTTTCCTTTTTATCATATTTTAAAAAAAATTTATCTTATTATTTTTATTTTTATCTAATTGAATTTTATTTTTCTTTTCTCTTTTTACCCTACAGGTCCTTTCCATATACATTATGGCTTCCAGTTTAGTGTTCTTATGGGATTCCCAAGTGTGCAAACACGTGGGTCTCTGTTTCTTGAGCTTTCTCTTGGGCTCTTTTCCTTCTGTTTGTTTTGTCCAACTCCAGTGTGTTAGTCTCTGTTTTATCTTAGTTTATTTTATTTTATTTCATGATTATCCCTTAGAAGCCTGTTTATTTTATACTGAGAGACAGAAAGGGAGGAACTGGGTGGAGTAGAGGGAGGGGAAACCATAATAAGGATATATTATGTGAGAAAAAAAACTATTTTCAATAAAAGGGAAAGATAAATAACAATAACTAAAGACAGAAGACCTTTGTTACATACATTTTTGCATAGATTTCTTTTTTCTTTCGTGTCTAGGTATGCCTGTGTGTATATTTATTCATGTGTGTGTACATGTATGTGTTCAGATGATGCTTGTGAACATGTCTGAACATGTATGTAGAGACTAGAGAATAGTCTTGGCATGACTACTATCACTTGAGGAGAAGGAACCGCAATTGAGGAACTACCTCCATTACACTGGCCTGTGGCTATGTGTGTGTGTGTGTGGGGGGCATTTTCTTGTCTAATGCTTGTGCCAGAAGCCAGCCCACTATAGGCAGAGGTAGTCCTGGGTGCTGTAAGAAAGCAGGATGAGCAAGCTGTAGACAGCAAGCCAGTGAGCAGCTTTCCTCCA
>CABHPQ010082888.1:0-13995 GCA_902168405.1 Peromyscus aztecus
CCTTGGTGGTCTGATAGAACACAGGAGGCTATTCCAATTGTTTTGTATCTGTTGAGATTTGCTTTGTGGCCAAGTATGTGGTCGATTTTGGAGAAGGTTCCATGGGGTGCTGAGAAGAAGGTATATTCTTTTTTGTTAGGATGGAATGTTCTGTAGATATCAATTAAGTCCATTTGGGTCATGACATCAGTTAAGTCCTTTATTTCTTTGTTAAGTTTCCATTTAGGAGATCTGTCCAGTGGTGAAAGTGGGGTGTTGAAGTCTCCCACTATTAATGTGTGGGGTTTTATATGTGGTTTAAGCTTTAGTAATGCTTCTTTTACATATGTGGGTGCCCTTGTGTTTGGGGCATAAATGTTCAGAATTGAAACTTCCTCTTGGTGGATCTTTCCTGTGATGAATATGTAATGCCCTTCTTGATCTCTTTTGATTGACTTTAGTTTGAAGTCTACTTTGTTGGATATCAGGATGGCTACACCCGCTTGTTTCTTACGACCGTTTGATTGGAAAGTCTTTTCCCAGCCTTTTATTCTTAGGTAGTGTCTGTCTTTGTATTTAAGGTGTGTTTCTTGTATGCAACAGAAAGATGGGTCCTGCTTTCGTATCCATTCTGTAAGCCTGTGTCTTTTTATAGGCGAATTAAGTCCATTGATATTAAGAGATATTAATGACCAGTGATTGTTCATTCCTGTTATTTTTGGTGGTAGTGTGTCTGTACTTCTTATCTTTGGGGTTTACTGCTGTGGGGTTATCTATTGCCTGTGTTTTCGAGGGTGTATCTGACTTCTTTGGGCTGGAATTTTCCTTCTAGTGCTTTCTGTAGGGCTGGGTTTGTGGATAAGTATTGTTTAAATCTGGCTTTGTCTTGGAATGTCTTGTTTACTCCGTCTATGTTGATTGAAAGTTTTGCTGGGTATATTAGTCTAGGCTGGCATCCATGGTCTCTTAGTGTCTGCATTACATCTGTCCATGTTCTTCTGGCTTTCAGAGTCTCCATTGAGAAATCGGGTGTTATTCTGATGGGTTTGCCTTTATAGGTCACTTGGCCTTTTTCCTTTGCTGCTCTTAATATTCTTTCTTTATTCTGTATGTTTAGTTGTTTAATTATTATGTGGCGAGGGGACTTTTTTTGGGGGTCTAGTCTGTTTGGCGTTCTATAGGCTTCTTGTATCTTCATTGGCATTTCCTTCTTTAAGTTGGGAAAGTTTTCTTCTATGATCTTGTTGAATATATTTTCTGCACCTTTGAGTTGGTATTCTTCTCCTTCTTCTATCCCTATTATTCGCAGGTTTGGTCTTTTCATGGTGTCCCAGATTTCTTGGACATTTTGGGTCATGACTTTGTTGGCTTTAGTGTTTTCTTTGACTGAAGAATCTATTTCTTCTACCGTATCTTCAACGCCAGAGATCCTCTCTTCCATCTCTTGTATTCTGTTGGTTATACTTGCATCTGAGGTTCTTGATCGTTTACTTAGATTTTCTATTTCCTGCATTCCCTCTGTTTGTGTCTTCTTCATTTTTTCTATTTCCCTTTGCAGGTCTTGGACCTGTTTCATTGTTTTTTCATTGCTTTCTTTCAGTGCTTTATTGTTTTCTTTCAGTGCTTTATTGTTTTCTTTCAGGACTTTATTGTTTTGAAGCACACTCTTAAGAGCATTCATGTCTTCCCCAGGGAACTGGTAAGAACAGTGATAGGTGGGAGGTGGGAACTAGAGTCACAGGCTTCTCTTTCCTCCCAATGTCTTGCTAGCAAAGACAGCTAAGCTGTCCTCAAGCAAGTACAACAGATATGACCCTAAGCCTCCCTTTTTTAGTGAAAGGTACAATGCACCCTCCTTTATGATAACTGGCTCTTCAATCATAGTTCAGGTACTTGATACTCTACTGATAACCATCTTATAGATGGGAATAAAAATACTTTTCCTCAACAAATTGTTTTGCCCTAGACAGTAATTCCAGTCTCTAATTAGAATGAAAGTCATGAAGTCTTGGGGTATTTTTCTTTTAAAAAATATTGATTAAATTTGTTCATTGTCAATTTCATACATGTATATAGTGCATTCTGTTTATTCTGACCTCTCTGCTCTTTCTTATCTTTTTCCTACCCTTGTCATCTCCTACTCATACTGCAAGTCCCTTCACACAGTCACACTTTTTGTATTTGTTTTGTGACTCTCCGGTTTTAACCAGTACGGTCTGTGTGGCAATGAGTTTGGAGTTATCCACTGGAGCCTGGTGAGGTCACCATTTGGTATACATCTGAAGTAATGACTGCCTACTCCACAGAATCTATCATTTGGCAAACAGTCAATCATGAATCCAGTATTTTTTTATGTTTGTGGCACTTGTTTCTTCTATTAACTCATAGGTGTTAGTGTACAGATTTAAAAACAAAACACTATTATGGAGTCTGGAGAGATGATTCAGCTGCTCAGAGCATGCATTACTCTTTCAGAGGACCAAAATTTGGTTCCCAGAACCCATGTCTAGTGGCTCTCAACCACCTGTAAATCCAGCTCCAGGGGGTCAGGCATCATCTTCTGGGTTCTTTCAACACCTGAATTCACATACACATAGCCAAATACAGATGTTCATAATAAAAATTAAAATAAAATAATAAGAGTAGGAAGATATTCCAGAGTCCTTGATTATTCACCCACTTTCCTATTCCTTAATTAAGCTTCTCAATAAGCGTTTATTAAGCTGCCATTGCATGTTAGATATAATGCTATTTCTTATTGTGCTAAAAAGATAAGGACAAAGTTGGCCACAGTGTTACAGTGAAACCCTGTCTCAAATCTAAACAAAAAGAGAACAGAAAAAATATAAACTACAGATAGATGAGATATAGATACTTTAGTCAATCATTCTGTCTTAGTTAGGGTTACTATTGTGGTGATGAAACACCATGACCAAAATCACATTGTGGAGGGAAGGGTTGATATGGCCTATGCTTCCACATTGTTGTTCATCTGAAATGAGGACAGGAACTAAACACTGCAGAAACTTTGAGGCAGGAGATGATGCAGAGGCCATGAGGGGTGCTGCTTACTGGCTTGCTCCTCATAGCTTGCTCAGAATCTTTTCTTATAGAATCCAGGACCATCACACAGGGGTGCCACCACCCATAATGGGCTGGGCTCTCCCCCATCGATCACTAATTAAGGAAATGGCTAATAGGTTTGATTACAGCCTCATCTTATGGAGCCATTTTCTCAATTGAAGCTTCCTTCTCTAGATTCTAACTTGTGTCAAGTTGATTTAAATATGAGCTGGAAAAATTTACCCTTGGTCAACTTGACACACAAACACACCACTTATTGTGCTGGCTAGTCTTATGTCAACTTAACACATAAGCTAGAGTTATCTGAAAGGAGGGGCCATCAATTGAGAAAATGCCTCCATACAATCCAGCCTGTAGGGCATTTTCTCAATTAGTGACTGATGGGGGAGAGTCCACTTACTGGGGGTGATGCTGTCTCTGGGCTGGTAGTCATAGATTCTATAAGCAAGCAGGTGAGCAAGCCTCAGAAAGCAATCCAGTAAGCAGCACCCCTCCATGGCTTCCACATCAGCTCCTGCCTCCAGCTCCTGCCCTGTTTGAGTACCTCTCCTGAATTCCTTCAATGATGAAGAGAAATATGGAAGTGTAAACCAAATAAACCCTTTCCTCCCTAACTTGCTTTTTTGGTCCTGGTATTTCATTGCATCAATAGAAACCCTAAGACACTTATGAAGCATAACCTTTCCTTTCTTGTCCCCAAGATCTTATACTTATATTAGTGTTACAATATAAAATATTATAGACTTTAAACATCTCACATTCTTTACAAATTCAAATTCTTGAAAAATCCAGCCTCTTAACTATGGGATCCTACAAAATCAAAAATAAATTACTTTTTTACTTCAAGAGGGAAGAACCAGGGCAGAGTCACAATCAAACCAAACTCCAACTACGTAAATCATCCTGCGTGTTCAGTGTCTGAGATCTACTGAAAATCTTCTGATCTCCTCCACAGAGCTGGGGTCTCTTTGCTGGTTCCCCACACTGCAGCACACACAGAGTATCTCCTAAGCCCAGGCAGACTCCACTCCACAGCCTCTGTTCTTCTTGGTGGTCATCCCACGGCATCTCCTAAATGCTGGGGTCTCTTGATATAACCAGGTTGCACTGCAGTCAACAGCCTTTCCTGGGCTCTCTTCAGAGACTGCAGGCCTGCCACACAGTGGCATGCCTCAGCTCTTCTCCATGACCCCTTCATGCCTTCCAAACCAGTGCCATCTGAGTGACCTTTAACACTACCACATTCAGCTGCCAGCAAAAGATACACCATTGGCCACCACTAGAACACAGCTGCACCCCTTTGTAGGCAATGGGGACAAAGTTTTGTTCTTATCATGTAGCTTTTGAATCTGAGCTATTCTTTTTACTGATATCTAGCTCCTAGTATTGTAGGTTACAAAATGAATCATAGAGACTTGGAATTCAATACAAAGAGAATGTTCGCTGTGTGCTAACTCTGAGGAAACACTTCCCAGAAGTTTTTACCTCAATGATGCATGTCTCTTCTTAATCACTGATAATTTCTCAGTTCCAGCTGCTCATCATCAATTAGCAAGGCAAAGCAAAGGTTTCACTTTAGTGGTTCTGGTCTCTTGCTCATCATGGCCAATTCTTCATCCCCAGCTGACCAGAACCACAGATTATCAAATTTCCCATGGAAATTTCACAAGCCAGGCTTCCATGGTCTGTGTTTCTCTCAACACTCTTATCTTCCAAGCTCCCACATAACAACTCACCACACTTTGAACACTCAATAGCTTTTCTGGCCCAAAGTTTCAAAGTCCTGCCACAATTGTCCCAAAAACATGGTCAGGTCTGTCACAGCAATACTCCACTCTATTGACACCAATTTCTGTCTTAGTTAGGGTTACGATTGTGGCGATGAAACACCATGGCTAAAAGCAAACTGGGGAGGAAAGGGTTTATTTGGCTTACATTTCTTCATCACTGTTCATAATCTGAAGGAAGTCAGGGAAGAAATTAAACAGGGTGGGAACCTGGAGGCAGGAGCTGACGCAGAGGCCATAGAGAAGTGCTGCTTACTGACTTGTTCCTCATGGCTTGCTCAGACTGCTTTCTTATAAAAGCCAGGACCACCCACCCAGGGGTGGTCCATCCATGATGGTCTGGACACTCCCACCTCAACCACTAATTAAGAAATGCCCATCAGGCTTGATGAAGCCAAATCTTATAAAGGCATTTTTTAATTGAAGTTTCTTCCTCTCAGATGACTCTAGCTTGTGTCAAGTTGTCTTAAAAACTAGCCAGCACACATCCAAAACATCCTAGACTTGCAGAGCAACTTCTCATGGAAGTTGTTACTATCAAATTACTAATGAACATGCTGGTCCCAAAGCCAACGTTCTCTTTGTATTAAATTCCTAGTCCCTATGATTCATTTTGGTAACCTACAATACTAGGAGCTAGATATCAGTAAAAAGAATAGCTCAGATTCAAAAGTTACATGATAAGAACAAAACTTTGACTCCATTGCCTACAATATTTTTTAACTGAGATCTTCAACAATCAATAAGATTTTTATTAGTATTATCATTCCCTTTACTTTTTAAAAATCTCCTCCTCCTACCCAGATGAATTTGCTATTGATTTCCAAATGGATTTCAGCACAACTCCTTGAAGACATTGCTCTTACTAATGTGTTTGATATTACCCAAATCAAGAGCCAAGTCTGTCTTCTTGAATTAGATGCCTTCATGACATCCAGAACTCTCCTCTCGGGGACACCCTCCCTCTCTTTAAATTTACTTTATTTTATTTATGTGTATTAAGTGTGTATGCTACATGTATGCAGATAGATACACATGGAAGCCAGAAGAGGGCATTGAATCTCCTGGAGCTGGAGTTACAGGAGGTTGTGACCCACCTGACATGGGTGCTACAAACCAAACTCAAGTCCTCTGGGAGATCATTATACACACAGAAACACTGAGCCATCTCTCTGGCCTGAAACGTTCTTTTTGACTTGACTTCACGGTGTCATGTCGTCTTCACTGTCCTCCATCTCCTGCTCAGTCTCCTTGGGTCGCTCTTGAACCTCTGCTCAGACTCCAAATCTTGATATGTCTGTCCAGGATTGTATCTTGAAACTTAACACTTTTAATCAATGAATATTTTAATTTCAGACAATTCCATTTAGTCCTATAGCTTGAAAATCTGTCCTAGACTGCTCCTTCCCAAATTTGCCTCTCTAGGACTATAGAGGACAGGGATATGATCATTCAAAAATGACACAGAAGAAGGAAAATTTTTGCACAAGTCTCAGGAACTTCAAATACTGAGTACTATTTCCCCCATATTAGCCTTGTGAACAGCTGCATAAAACCCACACTACCTAGCAGTACCAGCTTAATCTTTCCTCTGTTAGTAAAGCTTCTCCCTTTGTGCTTTCTTGACATAAAAATATAATAAAGGAAGGTATTCTAACACTGGCATGTAATAGGAGCTCAGAAGGCAGTACTGATGGAGAATATTATTCTAAGGTGTGTCACTTTGTATATGTTGCATTTGTTTAATTCTGTGAAGCTGTGTTACTATGCCTGTGTAAAACACCTAATGGTTTAATAAAAAAAACTGGCCAATAGCAAGGCAGGAGAGAGGATAGCTGGGGCTGGCAAGCAGAGAGAATATATAGAAGGAAAAAAACTGGGAGGAGAGATCTAGGATCTAGGAATGAGAGAGGAAGGAGGAGGACATCACGGGCCAGCCACCCAGCTACACAGCCAGCAACAGGATAAGAGTAAGATTTACAGAAGTAAGAGAATGGAAAAAGCCCAGAGGCAAAAGGTGGATGGGTTAATTTAAGGAAAGCTGGGAAGAAACTAAGCCAAGCTAAAGCCAGGCATTTATAAGTAAGAATACATCTCTGTGTGTATATATTTGGGAGCTGGATGGCGCCACACCAAAAGAGTAAAAATCCAACAACACAGCACAGCTGAGAGTAATATGTGCTGTGGAGGACCAGCTCAAGAAGTTTCAGAGGGTAACTATATTAGAAATTGGATAGGGACCTCAAAGCTGTTCCAAATGTGATTCTTCTCAAAGGTGTCGTGATTCACCCCAAGATGGTAGATGAATTTGGCAGTATCATCTATATGATTCTGTCTTTAGAGTCATGAAGGATACATAAGTAAAGGGGTTGTGCAGTCTTCCTCCATGGTTAAACACAGCTACTGAGATCAGGCAAGTGGCAGGGGAAGTCCCTGCTTGAGGGCTTGGAGAGGCCATTGTGTGAAACTATGAAAATGAAGCCTAGATTGTATTGGAGATCCAAAGATGTTGATTATGACAGAGCCACGGCACATTTGTCAAGGTAGAGAGGGAGTGGAACCATTCCAGGAGAGAGTATGTTGTAGGCACTAAGGCTAGAAGGGCAGAACCAGCTAAGTCCTCTGACATCAGACAAGGCGCTACAAGATTTGGAGTTTGTCCTGCCGGGTTTATATCTTCTATGCTATCTGTGTAGGAAGAATGTAATTTGCTTTCTCATTTTAAGAGATTGTCTTGAGTCTCAGGAGAGATTTTGAATTTTGGACTTTTAAACAGTGTTGAAACTGAAAGACTATGGAAACTTGCTGATGTACAAAGATAGCCTCTATATGATGACCACCCCCTGGCTCTATGCCATGCAGCAGCTTTGAATGCTTGGGACAGAATTGAAGAAGGTATAAAGAGAACTAAGTCATTTACTAAAGTTATACAGGACCCAAAACAAACCTCCACTGATTTTTTTTTTACAAAGATTGTCTTCAGCTGTAAATAGAATGATACCAAATTCAGAAGCTAGACAGATAATAATTGAATCTTTGGTTTTTGAAAATGTTAATTCACAATGCAAATGGGTAATTAAGCCTTTAAAGCAAGATTAGCACCTTTGGAGTAATGGATCTGAGATACAGTCAATACTGAATCTCATAACCTTGATGATGATTGGATAGGAGAGGTGATTTCCAAAGGATTGATGAAAAATGAAAATATCAGGTGTTTTCATTATGACAAACAAGGTCACCTAAATGAGGGTTGTAGAATAAACACTCCTAGAAACCATGTTTTTTTTTCTAGGAATAATCCAAATAGAAGGCCCTCCCTTCTGGAGTATGCAGAAGGTGAGGCAAAGGCCAACATCGGACCAATGAATGCAGATCAACAAGGGGCAGACAGGATAACCCTTTGCCATCAGAAAACATCTTGGAGGGCCTCTCACAGATTCCTATGTCAAATTTGGTTCAGTCATTCCCTGTCACCATGGGGGAAACTCCTCCCCAGAGCAATTAAAGGCCTATTTAAAAAAAAAAAACATACTGTTCTGGATGATAAAACAGCTTTAGAAGATAAAACAAAAATTTCAGGAGAAACTATAAATCAAAATTGATAAAGGTTAGATTTGAATAAGAGAGACTACTTCATTAGAAGAGGTGACAGTTCATCAAACAGCCTGACCTCTCAATCTAAACTAACTTATAAAACTAACAAATGCTTTTCACTTGATCAGATATAACTTGCCAAAAGGGAAACTCCCCAAGTTAAGGTTGGGGCAGGGTTTTGTTTTTGTCTTTCCAGGAAATGAAGGCATCCTGCAAAGGAATCTGAAGACCACTGGACAAATGAGCCATCTGCAGAAAAAGGACAAATCATCTATAAAAAATGTCCCAAGAAAAAGAGTAAATTGTGCTATTGATATGTCACATTTCCAACAGAATGAAATTTCATAAATCTTCCTAAATATTTGTTTCTGCTATTCTCTACAGACACATAATACAAATGATCTTTTTGTAGTCCCAGTTAACTAAAAATTAAAGCTGGCTTTGGAGTTGGAGTGTGGCTCTCTCCTTCTCTAAATCCAAGAACATTGTTATAAGAAAATTCGGAGTCTCTATTTCACATCAGAAGAGCCACCTGGTATGGGACAGGAGAAAACCAAAATCAAGGGACTACTATTGTCACAAATTTCCTACCCCTCAAATTTATTTTGACTCTTTAAAACTTCTCTTTATGCATAGTACTATCTTAAAATGTAAACTTTCTTTTATTATTAATGATGTTTAAGTGTTCTACAGTTAAAGACAAACTTTCCTAACAGTGATCTCTGTAGTCTCTAAAAAGATGATGTGTCCCCACAAAGATTATTCCACTTGGACCCTGGTAAAGCCATTGAGCTGACAAACACCACCTAAAGATCAGCCTTGGAATGCAAACTGCTCAGGACAATTAAAAGGTAGATAGATGAAATGATCTAGTCTCACAGATACTCTAGCCAGGAGTTGAGACAAGCCCTGTACTTTCCCATTACATTGACAGTGGACAACATATGATATAGTTAGCTCTCGCAGGACTTGACAATTATCCCAATTTTTTTAGGGTGCCCTAAAGATGCCATCACCCCCAGATAGCAGGAAGTAATTTTAAGAACATGATACCTATAATCAAAGAGGGGGGATGGGTGGTTTTTGGCTGGTCAGTGGATTATGGATATTTGTTATCATTTAGGGGGATGGGTTACAAGTTGTTATTGGTAATGGTCAGGAAAAAAGCTGAACAAAGGAGATTAGACGAGGATCTCATTCTAAAAAGAAAAAGGGGGATATAGAAATAGGAGAAAAAGGTAGATTATTGAATGTACTTTTAAAAAGCAACCACTAGTTTTAAATATTTTACACTGGTATGGATTTTTGTATATTGATACAAATTTAAGGTTAGAACACACTGTACATATGTTTCTACTCTTGTTCAAGGTATTGTATCTATACAGATCATCTAACAATGTAATGTAAATTTCTAGTCCTTGAAAGTTATTATTACAAACTATTTGGGATAATATAGAAATGCAGGTTAGTAGTTAGTCACCTATTATAATCAAATTTGTAGTCATGTTAGGTATGTTTTCAAGGTGAAACAGAGATATGTTTTAGATAGGTAAGTGGTCTTCAAACACTTCAGAGATCTACAGAATATGGCATTTAAGATGTTTTAATAATATAAATTTGTTGTTTTAATGACAATGGGACATGTCTGCTACTGGCAGCACTAATCTACTTCAGAGAAGATGATGGGCATCAAAGAAACTCTGTATGGAGTTTACTTTATTTGTGGCAAAAGTTATACACTGGGCAAGAAACTGCCCTTGCCTTAACTACTGACAGTATGTTGTTCAAATTGGACAAGCAGAACAGAAAAGGAAGTGACTATATAACTTTGCCAAGACAAGGTAGGACAGTCCTTCAAAAATCCTGCTTCACAGATAAATCTGTCAGATATTCTAGGTCTGTAGGCCAAAGATGGATGCCCCAACATTACAGAGGAACCTTGAGTGACTGACCAGGAAGCCAGCTGTTTCTGTCATTTCTTATTTTTGAAAGTTGTTTGCTCTACACTTCCTGTTCACTCAGGTAATATTCTATCTTTCTCAGGTCTTTGATGGAGGTGAAGATTAGATAATTATAGCTATAGTTTTCCTTGTTACTAGACTTGTAAAAGAAACTCACTAAAGAGGTGTAAAATGCATAAGGTTGAGAGACATAAAAAGATAGTTTTAGGTTGGTAATGCAAGTTAGGATAGAAAGTGAATTAGGTACAACACTTTGGACTCACCAAGATAAAATGGAGTATTTTCTCTGAATTTGTCAAATGCTAATAGGCTAGACATTGTTAATGTAATTATTTCCTGTATATAGTTATTGTACTTATTGTATATAGTTTTTCTGTGTTAGTTAAAACCTTCCCTTTTTTCTCAGACAAAAAAGGGGGAAATGTTGTGTGATATTTTGTTTGTGTTCTGATAAATAAAGCTTTCCTAGAGATCAGAGGGCAGAACTAGCCACTAGTTAACCACTGAGGCCAGGTAGTGGTGGCTCACACCTTTAATCCTAGCACTTGGGAGGCCAAACCTCTGATCCCAGTACTTTGAAGGCTCATGCCTTTGGTACCAGCAATTGAGAGGCTCACACAACAGAAACTTTTCAAGTTGGACTGAATGTACTTTGCATTATGGAATAAGCAAAAGCCTTTGGGAGCTAGGGAGTAGAATGTGGAGATTTGAATGAAAATGGTTCCCATAGGTTCACATTTATGGATACTTAGTCCTCAGTTAGTAGAATTATTTAGGAAGGATTAGAAGTCATGGTCTTATTGAGGTCATATCATTGGGGATAGGCTGTGAGGCTTCAAAAACCCACATTACTCACAGTTAGTTTTCTCTGCCTACTGTTTATGGATCAAGATGTAAGTTCCCTGCTGTTCCTGCCATCATGACTTTGCACTACCATTGTGGACTTTAACCCACTGAAAATGTAAACCCAATTAAACACATTCCCTTGTAAATTGCTTTGGTTGTGTTGTTTTGTCACAGAATTAGAAGAGTGACTAAGACAGATTGTAACATAGCTGTCCCAGTTAAAGCTGAGCGCTCCACAGTCTCTTATTCTAAACACATTGATAGGTTGTAGGTCTCTGTATTAATCAGCATGTACTGTAAAAAGAAGATTCTCTGACAAGGAACAACAATGTTAAGGTATTTTTGGAATAGGTTAGATGTTGTATAGAGTTGGAGGATAAGAATAAGGACTGCTATATGACACGAGAGATCATTTGGGGGATTATAAACATGTCCTAAAACATGATTATGATGGTGGTGACACAAGTCTACATTTTATTGGAAATCATTGAACTGTACAATTAAAACTGATGAATGCACACAAATCAAGCCTCAGTAAAACAGTTTGAAAACAAAAGTTACATGATAATCCCTTTGCTTTTTTTTCTCACTTTCTTAGGGTTTGTATATATCTACTTGGGAGCCCAACTCCTTATTCTCCCAGCTCCTTTGATAAAAAAACAATTCTCAGAGAAATACTTAGTTCGATCTACTAGCCTCTGACACTGCTATAGCTGAGGAATTAATATCCCAGTCTTAAAGGCAATAGAGGGGTCTGTCAGTTACTCTACGACATCAGATATACTGGCAAAGGTGCCCAATTCACCTAGATGGTTGCTGAGAAAGCCTGAAAATATCATTAAGAGCGAAGACCTTTAACTAACAGCTGTGTAGTCATTCTTCCCTGAGCAAGTGTGTTTGAAGCACTGGGATTCAGGACCCAGGGTGAAGGAGAAAAATATCTACAAAATGGGAAAAGGTGGTCCAAAGTAGAATGTGAAACTCTTCCTATTAAACTTATCTCCAACCACTTTAGAAAACTTCCTTAAAAGGAAAGGTCTCAATAAGCGTCAAAGAGTCAAATCATACAGTGATCATGCTATGGTCACATGACCTCTAAATTAAAAATCAATAGCAATAAAGCTTAGAAAATGCCAAATTTCCATAGAATAAGAAATACACTTGTAAACAACACCTAAGTAAAAGAAAGAACTACTTGGGACAATAGAAAACAGCTTCACTGAATAGGAATTACAGTTGAAAAAAGCATAAACTCCCTCAGCTAAACTTTTACCACAAGATGCCAGAAAGAGATGATATTAAGTCCACATTAAATAAGTGGAAGCAAATAACAAAAATAAAAGAAACAAAACAAGGAAGTAGGCAAAAATGAAAAAAATAAAGTCTTTTTTTGTACTGTATGAACAAAGCTTAATTTTAGTTTTGATTGTATGTTCCAACATATATCAAGAACCAAAAGCACCTTAGAAGAAAAAAAAAGTCAGAATGAGGGAATAAAATAAGAATTTTATATGCATAAAATCAGAAGGTAGACATCTCTACAGTAGATTGGGTGTGGATAGTCTGTTCTATAAAAGGGCATTGAGGAAATTACTGGGGTAGTGGACATGTTCTGTGTCTTTGTGTGTGTGTGTGTGTGTGTGTGTGTGTGTGATATCCACGTGAAGGTTGATTGACCTAAACAACCTACTGTCTGGCCATGTTGATGTGTGAGCACACCTAACTGTTTTAAAGGTAGAGGAAAGAACCATGTCCTAAGTAGCACATAGCCGTGTACTGGAGTACCTCTGAGCTGTGGGCTTCAGAAGTACCTCTACTATCTTCAGTTCAAACTGGTACAAGCCTCTATGATGAGAGCCATTGTGGCAATCTCTCTTGTGACATCAGCCACATGAGAAGATGGCTGCTACTAACTCACCTTCTTTAATGGGAACCCAAAGGTCTTGGGATGGAGATTTTGGAATCTATGTGCATTGCTTGATGACTAATAGTGCTCTCATTGCAAGTTCCTGAAATTTGCAAGCAAGCATGGGCATTTCTGGTCACACTGAGAGCTAAGACAAAAGGAAATCTGCTAAGGTTGGCATTCCTTTCAGACATGCTTATTGCATTGGACAAATTCCAGAATTTCATCTAGGGATTTACCTATTTATTCTCCTTTAAGTTCACACCCTGTGATCCAGGCCATTGGATGAACTGTTGGCTGTTTTGCTGACAGAAAACACAAATCTTTACTGGGAATTGCTCTACAAGTGAAAAAGTAGTCCCCTTGGTTCTCAGAATTCTTGAAACAGAGGCACAGCACATCCCTATAGTGTTAAGTGAGCTTTTTAATCTGTATTTTCTTGGTTGTTTTCTTTCTGTTTAAGTAGATCAAGATCAAACTCCAAGGCTACACATCCTTGAAGCTGCCCATGATCTTTTCAGGCAGCATTGCTGATTTACTACTGCCATACGGACACACGTCATTGGGTTTATCAGTAGTTACCTAGAATCTGAACTGATCAGTCACTGCACTTGTGCTTTCTAATAAAGTCTCTTAGCTTATAGCTATTTGTGTAAGTTCATGTCTTAATAAAGCATATTAAACAAAGTAGTCTCAATAAATGCTTACTGGGTTGCATTGTAGGTATTCATGAAATAAATTTAATTTCTGGTTAAAAAAAACTTTCATGTAAATATCCTGAGATGCAGCACAGTAATTGATTGCATCTAGTAACTCTAATTATTTTTGTTTTGTTTTG
>CABHPQ010082892.1:0-14768 GCA_902168405.1 Peromyscus aztecus
CAAAGCTGGGCCCCACAAAGATTAAACAAGCCAAAGACTCCAGGAAGGGCAAAGGCTGCCTGGTGGTGCGGTGTCACATGGTAACGGCAGGCTGGTCCCCGACTGGGGTCAACGGCCCAGCCTCAGCTTTGACTCTAGTAGGGCCTGAGTGGCAGGCACCTGTGGTACTTTTATGGTGTAGGCGCTGCTTTACAGGCAGATTAGCCCCGCAGACATGACCTTGACAACCAACTGCCACTCCCTGGGCCCATGTAGACACTCAATAAATATTTATTAAATGGCTTGATCTAGATAAGACAATAGGAGATTTTCTTAGACCTGGTCCATCCCCGACTGCTCCATTTTAAGTACACTAAAGAGACACAGCAGCTGTACACACTCCCATCCTGCATCTAGAGACAGGACCAGGGAGCCAGCTGTCTATTTAGCAAGCCTCCAGGGTGAAGGAGGCATTTCGGGGGAGGACTGCTGGCTCGGAGGTGGGAGTACTCATTACAGCCCTAAGAGAGCCTTAATCTCAGAGACAGGCAGGGTCTGGCTTCCTTCCTCCCACTCCAGGCTTCCCAGGGCCTCCAGGGTGTGAGAGCTCCTGTGCTGCAGTGCCCCACCCCCACCCAGCAGAGGCCCCAGGACCGGTTCTGTCGTGAGAGGTGTTATTTCCCAGCTGTCTGGGGGAGGTGAAGGAGCCGGAGAGTGCGTGCTGGGTGCAGGATTCACTCTTGGCTGCCTCCCTCTCCCAGGAGAAGCTAGGAGCCTGGTGTTTGTGAGGCTGAGCTCAGGAAAAGCACAGCTTTGGGGGTTCTCAGAGCAGCTGGGAAGCTCTTGTTTTCTGTCCCTGAAACCACTCGACTTTCTAGTCAGAGAACAAAGATGCCAAATTCCATTATTTTAATTCAGTGCTTTGGTGTCTGGATAGGAAATGTCCTCAAGAGTGGGAAAAGGGTAACTGTAAGCGGAGGCCCACACACAGCCCAACGCTCGGCTAACTAAAGGAAAGATCTCAGACCCTGCTTTACCCATGTTGCCGAGCCAAACACAGAGGGATATGGAAGAGACAAGAGTCACAGACAAATTTGGGGAGGTTAGGCCTTGGCATATTGCTGGGAAAGTTGTTCTTCCCAGGGGACTCTGGGGACAGCACAGCAGCAAAGTGAAAATGAAGGTACTTTGAAAAGACCCAGTCGGATTCATCTTAGAGAGGGGACTGTCCCAGTCACTGCACTGCCCAGGCCATGCCACTTCGCTGTGGTGGTAAGAAATTCTAAATTTAGATCAGTGCTTGGGGGCGGGAGGAGGCTGCGGTAGATTGACCGGGTTCACCTGGAAATGTGTAGAGAATGTTTTCTGCAAACAGGTAGGACTGAGACTCAGAATAGACGAGCCGAAGAAAAGCGCATACAGTATTTGGGAAACCGAGATGCTGTCCACATTTGCCTGCTTCCGGGGATGGATGAATTGGTAGGCCCAGTTCCTGAAGCTCTTTTTAAACTTAGTGGTTCGTGTTCATAATCCCTGCACTTGGAAGGTGAAGGCAGGAGAATCCAGAGTTTAAGACCAGTCTGCCAAATGAGATACTGTCTCAAACAAGCCAAAGACTGGGGCCTGGAGAGATGGTGGCTCAGTGGTTAAGAATATTTATTGCTGTACCAGAAAACCCTGGTCCAGTTCCCAGCACCCACATGGCAGCTCACAGCCATCTGTAACTCCAGTCCTAGGGGATCTCACCACCGCTGGGCCCTCTGGACTCCAAGGGCTCTGGACTCTGCTGTGCACAGGTGTACATGCAGGCAAAACCTCCATACACATAAAAATAGATAATTTTTAAAAAGAGTTAACAACAAAACCTTCAAAGATAAGAACAAAAATTGAAAACATAAAAGAAAGCTTGCTTCCTTTTTCCTCTTCACAGGACTCCTGGTTTAGAGGTTGGGGTGGAGAGGGGATGGATCATCCCACACTGACTCATGAACTCCTTCAATCCTCAGAGTCAAACCCGGAGAAACAGTCATTAATTTTGGGGACCTTGTTTGTCCCCTCAACACAGTTCTCATCAACTTTCAGATCGTTTCCAGTCCCTTGCTGATATGTACTGTTGACAACATTTGACATGTTGACATGCTATTGACACATCTGGACAGAGCTGAGCTCAGAGCAATGCTCGGATGGACTTTTTTGATTTGTTTTGGTTCCATCTGTTAACTTTCTTTTTTTCACATACAGGAAGGTTTGGTTTGATTTTGTGCTTGTGTTTGCAATGTTGGGGACTGAAATCGGGGTCTTGTGCACTTTAAGCAAAAGCTCTACCATAGAATGGGGTGGCACGGTATTTCTTTGCCAAGTCTTTTTGTAGTGAAGGGGAACCTATGCACATAAAAGTCACACCTTGTGGCCGGGGAAGTGGAGCTTGCTGCCCTTCCAGACTTCTGTTCCCAGCAATCACAGTAGGAAGATCACGACCACCTACAGCTCCAGCTCCAGGGGACCTGAAGCCTCTTCTAGCACATAGCCACATAAATAAACAATAAAAGTAACAGCTTGGGGGGGGGTTGTTTTGTTTTTCGAGACAGAGTTTCTCTATATAATAGCCTTGGCTGTCCTGGAACTCGCTTATGTGGATCAGGCTGGCTTCAAACTCACAGAGATCTGCCTCCCTCTGCCTCCTGAGTGCTGGGATTAAAGGTGATCATCGCCAGGACGCCCTGGCTATCTTATTTGGTTTTAAAATTGCATTATTTATTGGGGACCCACATGTGGTCATCAAAGGACAACTTGTAGGCTTTTCTTTCCTTGCACTGCATTTGGTGACTGAACCCAGATCATCAAGCTTGGCAGCAGGTCCTGATGAGTCTTGTCACTAGACCCTGACCCCTTTCTTTGTTGAGACATGGTCTCACTGTATAGTTCAGGCTGGTCCACTGAATTCTGGGATTACAAGCCTGTGTCATGGCACATAGTTGTTTTAAATGGTATCTGATTCATCTGTGTAGTTTCCCTAACCAAATACAAAGCACCATGTCAGGAATATGGCAAACAATGAATAAATATGATCAGAACAGTAGTCCTCAGTGGAGAGTATTCTAAGTGACACTCAAAATAAATAAATAAATATGGGGAGTGGTGGTGTCGACCTTTAACCCCAGCACTCAAGAGGGAAAGGCAGTTGGATCTCAATTGAGTTCCAGGCCATCCAGGGCTACATAGTGAGACCCTGTCTTTAAGGGAAAAAAAGTTGTCAGGATGCTGGTGGATCTCTGTGAATTTGAGGCCAGCCTGGTCTAGAGAGGGAGTTCCAGGACAGCCAGAGCTACACAAAGAAACCCTGTCTCAAAAAAAAAGAAAAAAGAAAAAAGTTGTGGGTGTTTTTGTTGTTGTTGTTGTTTGTTTTCAGTGACAAATAGAGTTTATTAAGAAAAAAAACAGGCACTTCTGAGGATGGACATGAATTAGTGATCTGGACACTCAAATGTCATTTATTTTATTTCTTATTACAATTTATTTATTGTATTTGTGTATGGTGGGGTCAGAAGACAGCATGTTGGAAACTGGTCTTCTCCTTCTACCATGGTAGTACCAGCTGTCAGGTTTGGCAGCAAACAGTTTACAAGCTGAACCAGCTCACCAGTCCTGTGCTTTTATTTTTTAAAGTTACTTAGGACCTGGTGTGGTGGTGCAGGCCTTTTATCCCAGCACTGGAGAGGCAGAGATAGTTGGATCTCTGTGAGTTCCTCCCAGGACAGTCAGAGCTACACAGTGAGATCCTGTCTCAGAATAAAATAAAATAAAAAGTTATTTAGGGCTGGAATGTAGCTGAGTGGCAGAGTACTTGACTAGAATACTTTGACTAGAATACTTCACTAGAGTACTTGACTAGTATGCTCAAGGGCTTGAGCCTCCATTACCTCAACAATTTTTTTGCTGGGCATAGTGGCATATGCCTGTAATCCTAACACTCAAGAGTCTCAGAAAGAATGCCATGAATGAGTTTGAAGCCAGCCTACACTATAGACCTTGTCCCCAAAACAAATTAATATATAAATTTCTACTCAGTTTCAGAACTTCAGAAGAGCATATAGTTCAAGACAGCTTCTCTTCTTACATCCCAGGTACCCTATTCCCAACTGACCTCCCGGTGCCTGCGCCTCCTTCCAGACATACTCTTTAGTCTCTTCGTCCTAACGCAAGCAATCTGTATATACTGTTCTGTTCTGCATTTTGCTTTTCCATTTAACATAATTTGCAGATTGTTCCATTATATGTGTGATACAAAACTCACATTTTTATGATTGTGTAGTATCCCGCTGTATGGTTATATCATGATTTAATCAATCCACTTAAGACAGTCATTTTAGGCCATTGTTAATGTTTTGCCAACCTAAGTAAAGCTACAAAGAATATTCTACACATTCTGATTTTACCTATATGCAAATATATAGGGTAAATTTCTAAATGTGAAAATCTTAGGTCAAAGCCAGGCACAGTAGAGCACTCCAGTGACAGAAGCAGGCAGAGCTCTCTGAGTTTGAGGCCAGCCCAGTCTATAGAGGGAGTTCTAGGACAGCTGGGGCTACACAGTGAAACCCTGTCTGGAAAAAACAAAAAAAAAAAAAAAAAAGAAAGAAAGAAAGAAGGAAATAAAAAGAAAATCAAACCATAGCTGGCGCTGGGCCTAGTGAGAGACCTATAATCCAGGCACTCAGGAGGGTGAGGCAGGAGAGTCACAAGTGTAGGCCTGTCTGGACTACAGAGTAAATTAAAGGTCAGCCTGAGAAACCCAAGGAGACCCAATAGCAAACTGAACAAACAAATTGAAAGGCTGGTGATATAATTCATTAATAGAGTGCCTGCCTAGCACCGAGGGGTCTAGATTCAATGCCGGTACTGAAAAAAACTCCTAAACCCAAAGGTGCTTATGATTTTGATGGATACTGCCAAGTTGCTATCCAGGGGGTGTACTACCAAGTTTTCTTCCCACCCAGCAAACAGGTAAGGCCTGTTTCCCCACTTCTCCTATATGCTATGAAACCTTTTAGGCACTATTAATATGTTGGGGCTAGAGAGCTGGTTCAGTGGTTGAGTGTCCCTGCTGCTCTCAGAGAGGACCCAGGCTTGGTTCCCAGTCCCTGTGCAGCAGCTCACCACTTCGAACTCCAGCTCCAGAAGATTCAGTACCCTCTCCTGGTCTCCTCAGGTGTCTACACACACGTCATACACACCCAGACACAGACACACATAAATAAAAATAAACCTTAAAAATAAACATATTAACTAAACACAATTTTCATTTCTTGTATGGTGGATGATATGAGGCTTCTTTACATGTCTGTTGTGGGATAGATTATTTGTTTAACTATATAAAGATGCTGCATCTGTTTATTATGTAGGGTGTGTTGCTTTTGTTTATGCTGCATTTGTTTAAGTATGTAAAGATGTGTTGCTATTTCGCCTCGCCTGCCTAATGCACCTAATTGGCTTAATAAAAAGCAGAATGGCCAATAGCTAGGCAAAGGAGGGGTAGGCGGGGCTGGTGGGCAGAGAGAAAAAGGGAGCCAGCCAGGGGCCCAGCCAGCCAGACATGGAGGAAGCAGGAAAGCAGGATGGACAGTACATAGATGAATTAAATGAGCCTCAGGGCAGCACACAGATTAATAGAAATGAACAGATTAAGTTAAAGGGGGGAAAGGCTAGTTAGAAACAAGTCTAAGCTAAGGCTAAACAACCATAATTAATAGTAAGTCTCCATGTCATGATTTGGGGGCTGGTGGTACAATAAAGCCTGATACACATGTTTAATAGTTCTTTAACTCTACTTATCTGTGAAACGCCTATCGTTATTGTATGATTGTAAGTTGTTCATCCTTTTCTTACAGATCTATAGATTTTTGTGTCAACATTAACTTTTCTCTACAAAATGATTTACAAATATTTTCTCAACAGTGTCATCTGACTTTCAACTTTTGCCTATTTTTTACTATGCATAAGTTTTGTTGTTATGTGTTTGCTTGTTTTTATTAACAAAGTATCACCCAAGTTGCTGAGGCTGGCTTCAAACTTGTAATCCTCCTGCCTCACTCTGCTGAGTTACCAGCATGCACCACCATTCCTAGCTACTACGCAGAGTTTTAATGTTTTGAACTAATTAAGCTCATAATTTAGTGCATCTTTTTTTTTTTTTTCCAGAGCTGAGGACTGAACCCAGGGCCTTGTGCTTGCTAGGCAAGCGCTCTACCACTGAGCTAAATCCCCACCCCAACTTAGTGCATCTTAAGCAAGCCTTTTACCACCAAGCTATACCCCATCCCAACGCTCTTGTACAACTAAATGCGCCAGTATCCCTTTGTAGCTTATATGTTTCTTATCATAACTATAAATTATATATTTATATACAAATATATAATCCACTCAGAATTTATTTTTAAAAACTCCCAAGAGTTGAGTGTGGCTGCAGACAGCTGTAATCTCAGCTATCAGGAGGCGAGAGGATCCTTCTAGTTTGCTTTCTGCTGCTTTGATAAATACTGATCAAAACCAGCTTGTGGCCGGGCAGTGGTGGCACACGCCTTTAATCCCAGCACTCAGGAGGCAGAGGCAGGTGGATCTCTGTGAGTTCGAGGTCAGCCTGGTCTATAGAGTAAATGCCAGGACTGTTTCACAAAGAAACCCTGTCTCAAAAAGAAAAAAAAAAAAAACAGCTTGTGGAGGAAAGAGTTTATTATAGTTTACAGGCTTCAGGATAGGAATTGGAGGTCGGGACCTGGCGGTAGGAACGGTAGCAGAAACCATGAGGACCAGAGGGCCACTGCCTACTGGCTTGCTTCCCTCATCTCAGCCAGTGCTCTTATACAGCCTACTTCATTTGCCCGTGGGTGGCACTGCCCACAGTGGGCTAGGTCCTCCTATGTCAGTTAGCAATTAAGAAAACACTGCACAAACATGCCCAAAGGCCCACAGGCAAATATGATGGAGGCAGTTCTTCAGCTGAGGGTCCCTCTTCCCAGGTGACTCTAGTTTATGTCAAATTGACAACTGAAGCTGACTATGACAGGGTCACAGCACAGGCTACAGAGCAAAATCCTGCTTCAAAGAAACAAAATCAATCCTAGGGGCTAGAAAGGTGGCTCAGCAGTTAACAACTGAGTTCAGAGGACCCGAGTTCCGTTTCCAGCACCCACATCTGGCAGTTCACAACCACCTGGGACTCCAGCTTCAGGAGAGCCAATGCCTTTAGCCTCAGTGGGCACCTGCACTCAGATGCACATATCCATACACAGACATATGCAAATAATTTATATATATATATAATATATATTATATATATATATAAACTAAGTCTGAGCCTTTAATTCCAGCATTTCAGAGGCAGAGGCAGGTGGTTCTCTGTGAGTTCAAGGCCAGCCTGGTCTACAGAGTGAGTTCGAGGCCAGCTAAAGATATATAAAGATATAAAGATATATAAAGATATAAAGACCCTGTCTCAACAAGCAAAGGAAAAAAAATTCAAAGCACCTTTGACTATTTACTTGTTTTGAGGTAGGGTTTCCCTATGAAGCTCAGACTGGTCTTGAACTTGGCATCCTCTTGCCTCCGCCTCCCAAGTTCTAGTGAGAAAGGAGCTAGCTCTCTGTAGGTAGTGAGGGAGGAGGGCCCACAGTGACAAGGAGCAAGCTGCTCAGGTATACAGCAGTGGGAACAGAAGCTGCAGTTACAATGAAGGTCGGGGCTCAAAGTGGCAGCATTAGGAGCACTGAGGAGGATGGGTAAAAGTTTGCAGCTGCCTGGGCGAGGACAAGGCTCCGACCAATGACAGCAGGGCTGCTGTCCCTCCCCACCACAAAGTGCTTGAGGAACCTATGGAGGACACTATTGTCTTCCGTATACCCTTGCGTCTAATGCAGCTATTTGGTTTGGTTTGTCGTTTTTTGAGACAGGGTTTCTCTGTGTAGACCTGGCTGCCCTCGAACTCACAGAGATCCGCTTGCCCCTGCCTCCCGAGTGCTGGGATTAAAGGTGTGCACTACCACTGCCAGGCTTAATGCAGCTAATTTTAACAGGTTAAACCATAAAGATGGCTTCTGACAAGAAGCTTTCACTTAGACCACCTCAGGCCACCTGCCTTACAAACAAGGAGCTAAGTATGAGGTAACTAAGAAAGACTGCAGCCACACCCTGGTGACTGGGCTAGGGCTAATTCTCTGCTGTGGTAAAGCTACAAACAGGAACAAAGACGGCACAGTATAATGAACAGCATTTGCGACACCTGTAAGGTCAGAAGATAGTAATGCTGGCCAATTGACTGTCCGCTAGCAAAGCATCCAGGTCAAAGTTGGAGTGAAAGCTGGGTCTCTCCTTCCACAGTGTGGGTCCCAGGTCATCAGGAAAGTGCATCTACCCACTGTAGCTGGTTTTTCTCTGGACCACCAGCTCCCAAATAACAACACAGAGACTTCTTAGTAATTATGAAAGCTCAGCCTTTAGCTTAGGCTTGTCTCAACCAGCTCTTATAACTTAAATTAACACATCTAAATTAATCTACATTCTGTCACATGGTGTTACCTCTCTTCCATCTTGCATCTCCTGTTTCCTCTCCAGGTCTGGCTGGTGACTCTGCCTTTCTTTTTCCCAGAGTCCTCTCTGTCCCCAGAAGTCCTGCCTAACCTCTTCCTGCCTAGCTATTGGCCATTCAGCTCTTTATTAAACCAATCACAGTGAGTGACACATCTTCAGAGTGTACCAATACCCCACAACAACCCACTAAACCATATCACCAGTCCTGAGGCAGGAGAATTGAAAGTCCAGTGCCGGGTTGCTTACATAGCTGGGTTATGTCTTTAAAGAGCAACAGTGAAAGTCAAGTCTTTTGGGATGGGGAAATAAAAAGAATTGTCTAAAATTTAGGACCAGGACAATAGGAGGTGATAAGGAAGGATGCCATGTGGATAGACGGACCCATGAGTCTGAAAGAAGATAGAAAGTGAATTACTTTCTCATTTCAACTCTGCTATAGGATTTTGGTTTTTTTGTTTTGTTTTGTTAGTTTTTTGTTTTCATGGTAGATATGTGAGTTCAGCCTCCTTGTTTGAACTGAAAAAATATTATTCAGGACTAGAGAGATGACTCGGTAGTTAAGAGCACTTGCTGTTCTTTCAGATGAACCAAACTGGGATTCCCAGCACCCACACTGGGTGGCTCATAACTGCTGTGACTCTTGATATGTGGATCCAATGCCTCTGACCTCTGAGGGCATCTTCACTCAAGCACACTTATGCAGACCCATATACATAATTAAAATGAATAAAATGTTTAAAGTTATTATTTTCTTGCATGTGGGTTTGCATGTATGTGTGTTTGAGGTTTGATGTAGGCTGGTCTTGAACTCAGGTAATCCTCCTGCCTCAGCCTCCTGAGCACTGAGGTTTGAGGTCTGAGCCACCACAGCAGCCTCATAAGGTAGAGCTATCCCAGGTGTCTCAGAGGCCATGCATTAGAGCAGGGCTTCTTCTCTTCTTTTCTACTTGTCTGTTTCTTTTTTCCTTTCTTTTTATATTTTGAGACAGGGTTTCTCTGTGTAGCCCTGGCTGTCCTGGAACTCACTATGTAGACCAGGCTGGCCTCGAACTCAGAGATCCACCTAAAGCAGGGATTCTTTTTTTTTTTTTTTTTTTTTGGTTTTTCGAGACAGGGTTTCTCTGTGTAGCTTTGCGCCTTTTCCTGGAACTCGCTTGGTAGCCCAGGCTGGCCTCGAACTCACAGAGATCCTCCTGGCTCTGCCTCCCGAGTGCTGGGATTAAAGGCGTGAGCCACCAACGCCCAGCAAAGCAAGGATTCTTAAAGTTTCTCCAGAAAAAAATTTAAAGAGACACTGCCTGGTGTACATGTATATAAAATAGATATACTAATCAAACAGTTCCTGATAATGAGTCACAAAAAATTATCTTAAAATAATTTCAGGAGTTGGAATTATTGAAAAGATGATCTATATAGCAAGTGCTAGTCTGGCTGGGGCTGCAGAGTAAGACCCTGTCTCAAAAGTAAATAAATGAATGAGTGAATAAGACATGAGCGAGGCTAAGGACGGGGCAAGAGGGGACAGAAGGGTAATAAAGAGCAGGAACATGATTAAAGTATGTTACATGCATGCATACAAATATCACAATGAAATTCATTACTTTGTACAAATAAGCTAATAAAAAATAAAATAGCCGGGTATGGTGCTGAGCTCCTTTAATGCCAGCACAAAAGGGACAGAGGCAGCTGGACCTCTGTGAGGATGAGGCCAGCGAGGTCCACATAGCAAGTTCCAGTCTATCCAGAGTTACATAGTGAGAACCCTGTCTCAAATTAGTTAATTAACTAATTAATTAATTAAAAAATGTAGAACTGGGCGGTAGTAACACACACCTTTAATCCCAGCACTCAGGAGGCAGAGGCAGAAGGATCTCTGAATTCGAGGCCAGCCTGGTTTAGAGTGAGTTTCAGAACAGCCAGGACTAAACAGTGAGACTGCCTTGAAAAACAATTTTAGATTTGCTTATTTTATGTGTATGAAGCTTTTATCTGCATGTATGCACATATGTGCGTTCCTGTGGAGGCTAGGAGAGAGCAATGGATCCCTTAGAACTGGAGTTATGGACGGCTGTGAACCACCATAGTTCTCCTGTGCTCCGGAACACTGACGTTCTTCTCGTCCTGCTAGCCCTGTGTTCATTGTGCATCTCCAGCTCCCTCATAGATGCTCCTTTGTCAGCTGAATAATACCCCACTGTGCATGCGCACCACGTTCTGTTGACCCATCGTCTGTGATGGAACACTTGGGATGTTTCTCCTTCAGCTCTCATGAATGATGCTGCTATGACTGTGGGTGTACACATATCTGTGTTCAGTTCTTTTGGAAATACACACACGCATGCACACACACAGAGGTATAGCTCAGAGGTAGAGTTCTTGCCTGACTTGTGGGAGGTTCGACATACACTTACACACATACATGTAAATAAAAATAAATTGTGTGTGTGTGTGTGTGTTCCCCAACTTGGTGTTTTTTTCTTTGTTTTGTTTTTCAACGCAGGTTTTCTCTATGTAGCCCTGGCTGTGCTGGAACTCAATTTGTAGACCAGGCTGGCCTTGAATTCACAGAGATCTGCCTGCCCAGTGTTGGAATACACTACACCTGGCCCCAACTTGTTTTTAAAATGACATCCTTTGTATCTAGTAAATTCTACTTACTTAGTTCTTTTTACAGATTTTGGTGTGTGTTCCATTAACCCATCTAATCATGAAATTGCACTCTGCGTGAGTTATTTTGGTTTTGTTTCCTATTACAGTTTTAGTAGATTTATTACATTTTATTCATGTATTTATGTGCGTGGATGCACACACCCAACAGCACATGTGTAGAGGTCAGAGGTCAGACTCCATTTGCTCCTTCCTTCATGTGGGTTCTAGTAACCAAACTCAGGCCATCAGGGTTGGCTGAAGGCGCCTTTACCCATGGAGCCACCTCACCAGGCCCTACCTGTCTTTTTGTTTTGTCTCTAAAAATCACTTTTTAAAATTTATTTGTTTATTTATTTATTGAGACAGGGTTTCTTTATGCAGTCTGGCTATCCTGGAGCTTGCTGTGTAGATCAGGATAACTTCTAACTCACAGTGATCCTTCTGCCTCTGCCTCCCGAGTACTGGGACTAAAAAGGCATGCACCACCATTCCTGGCCTTTTTTTTTTTTTTTTCCGAGACAGGGTGTCTCTGTGTAGCTTTGGTGCCTGCCCTGGATCTTGCTCTGTAGACCAGGCTGGCCTCGAACTCACAGAGATCTGCCTGGCTCTGCCTCCCGAGTGCTGGGATTAAAGGCGTGTGCCACCACCACCCGGCTTCCTGGCCATTTTTTAAAAAGTATGTGTATATATGTGGATATATGTCCATGAGTGCAGGTGCCCATGGAGGGGCCTCATATCCCCCTGGAGCTGGAGTTATAGGTTGTTGTGAGCTGCATGATGTGGGTGCTAGAAACCAGAACCTGGGTCCTCGGCAAGAGCCGTACCAGCATTTAACCACTGAGTCACCCCTCCAGTGCACCCCCTGCCCACTGTCTGAATGAGTTTATTTTACAGCAAGCTTTATTTATCAGAGACTAATCTTCTCTTTCCCAAATGTTCAGCACGAGCCCTGGCTTGTTAAGGTTTACAGTTGACTCCATCACTGCATCAGGGAAGACGGGGTGCTGTTATTGGCCACCTGGTCACCCCTGAAGCAAAAAGGATTAGGAGGGAGTGGCTGTCAGCCTCTCACTGAGCATAAAGACTAAGAATGGGGAGTTCCAAAAGGCAAATGGGGTGCCATTATTAGGAAAGGGATAGATGCCGAACAGGTGAAAACGGATGTCCCCCATGATCCAGTAAACTCATGAGAAAGGTCCTAAAGTCATAGATCTGACACACTACTGCCCTGTCTACCGTATCCCCACCAGGATTAGCTCAGTCTTCCTTACAGCCCTACCAGATAGTCTGTGAACTGACGTGAACCAATTTGGTCCCTTTCAGAGGTGGCTGTAGCACACTCTTCCACACCCCATGAAAGTATTTATCACTGAGAAATATCAGGCAAGTTCAACAACAGCCAGACAGCTGCTCCTCAGGCTGCATGGTGCCCACCCCCAGCCTTCAGGAAACACCCCAGAACAGACTTAAGAGGCTCCCAGGTCAGAGAACTACAGATCTAGGCTGGAGCAGCAGGAGGGAGAGAGAACCTTCAGAACCCAAGTCTCAGAGCCATTTGAGTACTTGGGCTCCAGACTTCATTTCCCCAATTGTGGAGAGGGTCTCTAAAACGGTCCTGAGATCTACACCCCAGCATGCTGGCACACATCTGTAATCCTAGCAATCAGGAGGCAGAGGCAGGCAGATCTGTGAGTTCAAGGCCAGTCCAGTCTGCATAGCAAGTTCCAGGATGGCCATGGCCACACAACAGAGAGATCCTGTTTCAAAAGAACCAATAAACAAATAATCCTCAGATCTAGGAAGCCACTAACATCACAGCAAAATGAAAACCTGTTTCTGATGCTTGCTGTTAAGACCTCTGATGTTGCCTTATGAGTATAGATGAGGGAACTGAGGCAGAGGGAGGGTGCATGGCTTTTGGGGGTGGGGCAACATCTGGGTTCAGAGCCGCTGCTCCACAGTTATAGAAAAACCAGAAGCATCTAGTTGGTATTTAAGGACTAGAGAGTAGACGAGGGTGGGGCTAAGGTTATACCTCAGTTGGGAGAATGCTTGCCTAGGATGCACATGACCTTGTTTCATCCCCAAGGCCACAAAAACTGAGCATGGTTGGGCAATCCTTCCTGATAGGAGGATCAGACAGACATTCAAGGTCATCCTCTGCTACATAGCAAGCTCCAGACGGTGTGGGACACTGAGATCTTGTCTTAAAAATAAAGAAATAAAAGGGGGTGGTGGAGTTAAGGGCAGAGGATAAAAACTTCTACTCCCAAGCCTAACATCTGGTGGATGGAGGAGAGTACCAACTCTGGTAAGTTGTCTTCTGACCTCCACACACATGTGGCCACACACACACACACACATACAAGCATATCAAATTAATCAATAAAATGTAATTAAGAAGTAGTAGTGCCAGTTGGTTGTGGGACTGGAAATGCTTTGAAATCCTAAGTTTAATCCTCAGCCCCACACAGAGGAGGAGGAGGAGGAGGAGGAGAGGAGGAGGAGGAGGAGGAAGGAGCAGCAGTAGTCAGCAAAGAGATAGTGCTGACCTACATTTATTTAATGGGCTGGAGACATGTAACAATTCTAACACTCTTAGGATTAATCTGCACTAATGTTACCTCTGACTCTGCCTTTTCTGTTTTTCTTTTTGAGAAAAGGAGGAAGCTGGGATCAAGATGTACAACACCATGCCAGAGTTCTATTACTTTTTATTTATTTATTTTTAATTTTGGGGGAAAACCAGCTTAATCGTGCTATTTTTAAATTGTACAAGTTTTTAACACCTCCCACCCCACATGTAGTCTCTTAAAATTACAGGAAAACATCACCAAAAAGATGGACTGCTTCAGGAATGTGTGTGTCATCCTTGCACAGGGGCCATGTTAATCTCGGTATCCTTCCAGGGTTAGTATACATGCTGTGGAAGCAAGCACTTATAAAAAACACTACATCCAAGGTATATAAAATAGTTAGAACTATTTTATATACATAGTATATATATATACTACATAGTATAAATATACTATTTGTGAAACAAATCCATCAAAATTCAGAGAGGTGGATGTGATGGACTGACCAGCAGGAGACTGTGTTTCCTAGCATATGTGTTACAAGGAAGCCTTGTACGGACTTCTCATTTAGTTTTCTTAAATCCACTGCTGCATAAAAGTGCTTTGAGAAACCTTTGAAAGATTTGACTACAAAAAGGAGCAGACTTTCTGAGGGTTCAAAGGGATCTGTACTTGACAATCCAGTCAGCAGAGAATAATACTGAGCGTTCGGAAGACAGAACTGTATCAAGCCTGCAGCTGCCTGGGGAACCTTCTCAGGTTGAACGCAGCCTCCATCCTGAGCTACAGAAACAGCACCCTCGTCATGGCTGGCGTTGATGCTGGGGGAACCCAGCACGGAACCTCCAGAGCTGGGCTGACTTCTCCATCCCTACAAGGGGTAGCAAGGTGCTCTTGTTTTGTTTGAGACAGGGTCTCACTGTAGCCCTGGCTGGCTGGAAACACACTGTGCAGACCAGGCTGACCTTGAACTTGCGGCAC
>CABHPQ010082937.1:0-38597 GCA_902168405.1 Peromyscus aztecus
AAGATTTTTTTAAAAACTCCAAGGAAATAGATTATGAAGCATGACAAAACATATGAATTTTAAATGCTTATTATTAATAAAACAAAACTAATTTATAATCCACGATCCCATATAAAATGTTCTAAAAAATGGGAAGTATAAAAATGATTTACAAAAATATAGAACCATAGGTGCCACGAGACTGAGCAATAGGGAAGATGGATGAATAATGGAAATGTAGGAAATTGTATTGCTAGGTAATTCCACCAGAGAACATACATAGACACTCTTAAAGCTGAATAGAAAGTCTGTATTGCTGGCTGACTACTGCACAGGGAATTTGCCCAAATCATGCAGCCCCAAGCCTCACTGTTCTTTGTTTTAATGTACAAAAAAAAACATACCCTGTAAGTAAGAAGCAGAACTACAGAAGCCAAAAAGCAAGGTGAGAACACTTAGGGACTTTCCTGAATTCTGGAACTGTGGACGGGGTCCTTGATGGATTAGGTCTTTGTTTCTATTTTGGCAAGTGTTGGAGCCTATATGCTGGATTTTAAAGTCAAAATGGTCCCTCCTACATGGTGTCTGCTGTGCTAAGAACTGGGAACTTGTTACATTCCCTACTGGTTCTATGGACATGAATCAAGCCATGGACCCATCATGGGGCAGAGGGTTTATAGTGTACCCCTCAGCATCAACAATTTAGCAGAATTTACTCTCTGTTTTACATAGTTAAGTAGGGGGCTTAGCAAACAGGGTCCTACAGTGAGGGCTAGAAGCAAAAGGATTAATAGCCCACCCACTGCTGTACTTAGAGTAGTTAACCAGGGTCACCAAGAGAATAAGGACTGATACCCGTTATTAGACTCTCAATGTGTTTTTCATTTGGTTGGTTGGATTTTAAGGTTATTTTTCCTTATTTTCCATGTAATTCTTTTTTCCTCTTTTACTGAAAATATATGTTTTTTTTCTAATAATATACCCTGATTATGGTTTCTCCTCCCTCTGCTCCTCACAGTTTCTCCCCACGTCCCCTCCCATCCAGATTGACTCCCTGTCTCTCTCTCATTGGTAAACAAATAAGATTCTAAGGGATAATGATATGATATGATACAATATGATATAATATATGATAAAACAAAATTAACACATCAGAATTAGACAAAGGGAAACAGAAGGAAAGGAGCCCAGGGATTGTTCACACACTGAGCAATCACATAAAAATACTAAACTGGAAGCCATAATATATACACAGAGGACTGGGTGCAGACCTGTGCATGCTGCCTCAGTCTCTGTGAATTCATATGAGTTTGGATCATGTTGATTCAGAGGGCCTTGTTTTCTTGGTGTCCTCCAACCCCTCTGGCTCTTAAACTTTTCTGCCTTCTCTTCTATTGGGTTCTCTGAGCCCTGGGGAGAAGGTTTTGATAGAAATATCCCATTTAGAGCTGCGTGTTGCACAGTCCTTCACTATCTGCCTACTGGCTGTGGTCCTTGTATATGTTTCCATCTGTTGCAGGAGGAAGCTTCTCTGATGATGACTAAGCAAGACACCGATCTTTAAGTATAGCAGAATGTCACTTTATCATTATATTCTTTCAGTAGAACAGTAGTATTTGGTTTTAACTAGGTCCCTGGGCTGTTTAGTTTCGGGTTCTTGGTCACCAAATCAGTGCCAGGTATGGGTTTCATCTTGTAGAATAGGACTTAAATCAAATCAGATATTGATTGGTTACTTCCACAAGCTTTGTGCCACCATGGCCCTACCATACGTTGTAAGCAGGACAGCATTATAAATTAAGGGTTTATGGCTACATTGATGTTTACATTTCTTTTTTTTTTCCCCGAGCTGGGTTTCTCTGTGTGGTTTTGATGCCTGTCCTGGATCTTGCTCTGTAGACCAAGCTGGACTGTAACTCACAGAGATCTGCCTGGCTCTGCCTCTCGAGTGCTGGGGTTAACGGCGTGTGCTACCAATGCCCGATGATGTTTACATTTCTTGTTTGGTAGCATGCAGAGTATTTTTGACCATGTTAAACTTCTTTTAATTATCTTTGACTGGTTGGCATAGAACTAAAGAGTTTTTTTTTTTCCAGTGCCATACAGAGACCTCCATGTTTCATAACAATGAGGTCCAATCCTTTTTGATTTTGAAGAACAACCTCAGCCAAGCAGTCTAACTTGTCTTTTAGATGGGAAACAGAATGTTCCAGGTAGCTAGGTCTATGTCTTCATAAGCACTGAGGTTTGTTTTAAAGTTCTTATCCCACATAATTAGGTCTGAGGCCTCGGAGCCTATTACAATTCTTTTGGGGCAGTGGAGCTGTATAAGATTTCTGCCCATGAGGGTGCCTTCTCTTCACTCCCCTTTTTAGAACTTATCAGTGGGGCTGTAATAAAATACACAGCCACTTCTAGCTAACTCTAGCATATCATGCAGAGTCATCCATAGATCAGTCAAAAGTTTTTTTTTCTTCTCCTTTAATTAGTTATAGTTTACTACCCAAATGATCAAAGTTAGGGGTTGGGAATACCCACCACAGCAGAGAGACCAGGCATACAGGGAATGTGAGCCACCTACTAATGCTACTTACTCATTCCTTCCAAGCCAGTTCAATCCTAGGCTCTTACATAACATTTACATTTTATAGCAGAATGCTGCTGTGCACATTCAATTTTATAGTTGAGTAGACCATATAATATTTAGTTCATAATGGGCAATCAGGAGTGCACAGTCACTTTGTGCTCTAGTGGCAAACCAAGAGCTGATTTACCATGAACGAAAATTATGGTCAGAAGATATGATGGCCTTCAACAGTTCCCTAGGAGTCTGGGTTTTTCTTTTACTATTAAAGTTTATGACATAACATCCATCATAGACATTTGGAGCTTCTGGGTCATAGGGCCCAGTATCAGAATAACAGTTATACCTTATATCTCATATAGACCTATTTCCTGCTTTGGGACATATGAAAGCTAGCAATCTTAAGGAACATTTAGAATATGCTAGAGTTACATGGTAAATGTTACATGCATTGTTTTTTCTTCAAATCTAAAGAGGAATATGAACTATTCTATTTCTGTTTTATTTTTCCCCATGGGCAACTCCACCGCATCAGATTATGTCTCTTTTTGGAAAGACTTCTGAACATGATACTACTGCAGAACTTCTGTCCCACTGGACTATTACTGCAGTCACGGTCACTGTCACCACCCCCATAGATACCCTAACTTGCCTGGAAATCGAGCAGTGTCCTAAAAGTACCATCTTCTTTTAAATCCATATCACGTTTGCCCCATTTATCCTCAGTGGATCAGGTACTAACTTTAAAATTTTAAGAAATAAGTGCATAATGTCATAAGGCAAGGATTCTGTAATTGGTTGGCCCCTTGGTTACTAATCTAACGTTTCCTGAAATGACTCTTCTTCTTCCTCTTTCCTGTTGATTGACTAATGTTTGTGCTTCAAGGTCATCTAGAGAATATGTCTAAGGAATTTTCTTTATCCTGCCTCCAGCAACAGATTGTCTTTCCTCACATTCCCAGCCCCAACCTCTGGGAAATCATGCAACACATTTTATTGTTTTCCTTGTAACTCCAGATTTGTTTAAAATATAAAAATGCTCATGATCTGTCCTATTTCATTGTTAAGAATATCCATTTCCTCTAAATGCTCTGAAATGTGCTTAGAAACAGCCTGGTACTTAGAGGAATACTAATGGAAGGAAATACTGAAGAAAATTAATCACCATTTGACATCGTGGAAGGAGAGTAAAGGGCACTATCTTAGCATGGGATGATATGACAGGATGTTACAGAATGAGTGGCTTAAGCAGAGCTTATGTTTCATCATTCTGCAGGCTGGGAATATCAGTGCCGAAGTCTCAGCAGATCTGATGTCTGTAAAGGGCACTCCTTTGGGCTTGCATATGGGCCTCTTCTTTTTCCATTATCACATAGCAAATACAAGGTTCCTTTCCCTTCACTATCTGTGTAAGGACACAGATCCCATTATGAACTAATTAACTCTAGTTACTTGCCAAAAATCCTATTCCTAAATACCATCCTACCAGAGAATATATTTTGGAATTAAGAATTTCAGAAGGACATATACATTTATGAAATGTACATATGAGCTCATTTCCCTTTGTATTGCCTAAAATTGCCTATGGTTTTGTTTTTAAATCAACTATACATAATTCCAGGAGTCCATAGGAGTTTTCTTTCATCTAGACTTTTCCTCAGGTAAGCCACCACCATTTGTTCTCTGGACTGCCCTAGCCCAGGTTCTAAGTGGATGCTCTGTTGTATCTGCATGTGTACTTTGTTTAATGCTCATGTGTTTAGCACAGGGTCAACGATATGACAATAAAGTTAAAATATTTACCTTGACACCATTCTCTTCACACATGCTAAATTTCACAGTGTTATATTGCTAACTATAGGTATCATGACAGCAGATCGGTAGGACTCAAACTTCTACCCCAGCTAAAGCACTGAACACACTTGGCAGCACATACACAGTCCGGAAAAATAGCCTATTGTATTATAAATCATCTCTCATTTTGGAAATATCCTTGGTGGCTCTATATTTTTGAGAAGTTAGTTCCTTAATGAATCATTTGAATACAACTCAAGGTTTCATTCAAAAACATGTTCCATGTATTCAGACAAGTCATTTTCTCTTTGAATTATTTTTCCATTGGATTTATAGGAACCATTAGTAAGGAGACCCTCACATGCATGATACTAGGATAGGAAAAACTAACAAACTTTAATTTCATTTACATTGGAATAGCCTTGTGTGGTCTGGTGGCTATTGTGATGACAGCTCAAGTATAGGATAGTAATGAAAATAAAGTGTGTCATGCAATAACAGCCCACCTCTATCACAAACTTGCTGTTTGGTCCTAGAATGCAGATTTTCTGGCGTGAGGGGCAGGACTGGCACTCCTCAGAAATGTCCATGGCTTGATCTCATTGCAGAGAAGCCAGCCCACACCCTTTACCTGCTTTCTGTTCTCTTCATTACTCCTGAATCCCCACAAGAAAATAATGAACATATACTGTCCACTGAATAGCATGTCCTCCATAGTAGTATCCGTACACATTACATCTGTGTCTGAGAAAACTACATAGTACTTTATGTAATTCCTTTCCAACAATAGATTTATAAAGCTTATAAATAACCTGTAGATTCTTTATAAAAAAAAGTCACTTACACTTTAAAATGTTTATTACATTTATTTATTTACTGTGAGTATTTGGATATGTAACACAGCACTGCAGAAGTTTATTCTCTTTCCACCATGAAAGCTGTTCTCATCGTAACTATTGTTATATGCTATTGTTATCACTCCATGCCCATGCCAGCTGTTGTTGAGACTATACTGAGTTTTCAGGTGCATCAAACATGTAAAGAACAACCCAGATCCAAGGGTAAGTGTTAAAAGAAGGATCGCTGTGTCATACAAATTCTAGCACTGTATCAATGGTGCATGACTATAAATAGCTGTTTGTGAGTTTCTTAGACCTTTAAATCTGATAGCTGTGTTCACCCTGGAATACTTAAGAGTATTAAACACTTATATTCTAAAGTCCCCTGATGTTTAAATTGTAAACATTTTTGCAATACTATGGTTATAACCATAAAATTAATTTGATGATTAAATAGTTAGATTTAGCACAGTAATGTCAAGAACAAATCAGAAATGTTCTCATTAACCTTCTAAATGGGTACTTCATTAAGCAGCATGGGAAATCTGGCAAACAAACAGTACAATGTAAAGCCAATAGAGATACTTGACCTTCCAGTCCTTACGTTGTTGGTTGTATCAACGGGCTCCTTTTTAAATACACAATGCTTAAAGAGAAGAGAATGCAAACAAAAATGGAGAGAAACAATTAAGATAAGTACTAATTGAACAATTAGGTTTGCAGCTGGTAGGCATTAACAAGCAGATTTTATTTTTCTAAATAATCGTTCCTTGGAATTGGGGGGAAAGTGTCAGGACATGCTTGAATTCCCACAGCAGATGTGCAGCTCCTCCTTGCTCAAGTATGCCATCTCCCTCTTGTGGTTGAATGTTTTGGATGTGGCAGTTATGCCCGCTGCCCCTTTGCCCTTCTGCTCTCCTCCCTGCTAGAGACTCCCTTCTCATTGTTCAGCTATGTTCTCGCCCTCAGAGGTCACCCTCTACCAGTTTTGGGGAATGATACCAATCAGCTTTCTCCTGACCTGTTTTGGAAACAACCCTACGCTCCATCTCCAGTGTATTTCCCTATGGTTCTTACAATGAAACACCATTAAAAATACACTAGAATATGGGGATGTGAAGATGGCTCAGTAGCTAAACATATGTACTTCTCTGGCAGAAGACACCATTTCTGGTCTCAACAACTTCCTTGGGCAGCTCACAACTACCTATAACTCCAGCTCCAGGGAATCTGACACCCTCTTCTGGTCTCTGAAGGCACTGAACTCACATGAGCACATACCCACACATAGATACATGCCTATTCACATAATTAAAAACAAAAATCTTAAAAATACAGCAGAATGGAAAATTCCACCAGAAATAGGACACAAAGCAAGGAAAAGGGACACAGAATACAGAAAGAAGAGAGACCAATCCCAATAGCTATGTGAGCTTCCTTAGGAGGGAGATGAAGCAGGAAACTGAACTGACAGGTACACTTCTGTGTTATCCAGTAGAGGTTCATGCACCCAGGTTAGAACACTTACTCTACCAATGGACTGTGATGAGTCCTTCTTGCTGTCTTATACAAAATCTTGTAAAACATTTTTATCCCATGTATTTACTCTCTCTCTCTCTCTCTCTCTCTCTCTCTCTCTCTCTCTCTCTCTCTCCATTCCTCTGTGTGTGTGTGTGTGTGTGTGTGTGTGTGTGTGTGTGTGTGTGTACCAAGGTATGCATTTGGAAGTCAGAGGACAACCTGAGAAAATCTGTCTCTCTTTCCACACGTAGGATGTACACATCAAACTAGGGTCCCTAGGTTGGGTGCAAATGTCTTTGCCCACTGAGCTACCCTCACTAGCATGTGCCATCTTTTTAAATTCAGAGGCAGAGAGAAAGAAAACAGAAGAGGAGAGGGGATGGGAGGGGAGGGGATGGGAGGGACAGGGGAGGGAAGGGGAGGAAAGGAAAGGGGAAAAGCACTCTGCGAAGCATGGATCAGGAATATTTTTTAACTTACTTATTTGCCTTTGAACTAATGAAGGTATTCCTCTCTTTTTATTTTGGGTGGATTGATGACTCATTTCTCTCCAACGAATTTTTGCATCTACCTATAATGAAGAGCACATAGTGGACCACTCAAAATCTACAGCAGAATACCCCATGTTACTTCTGGAGATCGAATGTCAAGTCCATACTCCGAGCCTCTCAGAAGCCCCAATTTTTTTATTTTTATTTTTTATATCTGTCAGGCCCTTTCTATACCCAAATCTACCAATTTCCTAAGGTCTCAGAGGAAGTAAGATCAGACTTGCCCCAGAGACTGTTCAGTTTCTTTTTTAGACATTTCTTTCAGAGTCACAATGTTGTCACTTCTTTTAAAACTAGGTTTGTCCTTCCTGTGTGTTTTCAAAACTATTATTTATTTTTTTTAACCTACTGAGTCCAATTAGCGCTGTGCATGTGTGCATGAATATGAGGCCATCCACTGGGACAGGCTGAACCAACCAGCGGCCACACAGTCAAAGAGGAATTATTCTCCTCCCCTAGCACCCATCGACTGTCAGTAGGTCCTCACCTAGGAAGGGGTCTCAGGAGTCTCTCTCATCTCCATGTGAGAATTTTTAAGAAGTTTGGAGAGAGAGATGTAATGGGGAAACTGGGGCATGCTAGAAGGGAGAATGAAGTGTAGACATGATCAAAATACATCGTATGTCTATATGAAATTTCAAAGAATAAAAATCCTTCATATTCTGTATGGGCATGTACACTGTTAGAAATAGCTTGTAGGAAAGAACAAAAGCATATGGATGATAATTTAAAAACAGCACAGAGGAGCATCTAAGATACAACAGAGGTCCATAACTTATCCTTACCAGGTAGGACATTAACTGGATAACTAACTTGACTACTACTACTGTTAACTTAAAAATTCATAGAGACATGGTGATACCTTTTAAAGAAAAATAGGTTAGGTGCAAACAGTAAGAAAGAAGAAGAGGCAGAGCAAGAAGGGAGAGGGTGGAAAGAGAGCTGCAAGAGCGTGAGCATCATTATTAATGTCCAGTTCATGTATGTCAATTTACATGTTATATATAAACAGCATTGGGGGACTATACACTGATTTTTCCCCTTTTCCATAAATTTCAGTATTTCCTTGACCCAACATAAAACATTTTAGTTTGGTTATTGAAATTTATATCAGCTTGACTAGATAAATAGTGAAAGTATCTTTTAACATTTCAGTGTAGATACACCATGCAATTTGCCCTACACGTTTATGTTTTCAGTGATATAAATATACGGAGAGAGCTTACTTTACTAAAACTTCTATATACATGAATTTAAAATATCTACACATCTAATTTTAAAAGATGTTCAGTGAGTCGTTTATGCTTGTTCTGAGGGAAGACAAGTAAGAACCCAAATTAAAGCCAAATCTACCACTCCATTAGCTAGATGCCTGTAATTGGTGCTTTTTTTATATATATAATTTATCTATAGACAGGCAAGGGACTCAAGGAATACATGAGAACACAGTCCCCTTAGCAAGGCCTGCTCTGGAAAGAAACTCTAACCAAAACATTGTCTGCTTTATAGTTATGAGAGACTAGCTGACTTGGAAGAAGGAAAAAATCCAACTCTAGCTACTCCTGCATTCTGCATGGCAAAAAGGAATTACTCAGCTCATCTTACTTACATCTACACAAGTAGTTAAGACACATGTGACGATAAGTTTTGTCCAGACATTCACATATTTCTACTAAATATTCTTAAAATATGTCAGTGACTAAAGCAGATTAATATTTTTTCTGTTTTAAATTCATATATCTATTTACATTTTTAGTAGTTAATTATATATTACTATAAACAGTTTAGGGACCTTCTTTTACAAGACAAATAAAATTATGGGATAATCTTAAGATCATCAATTTAAGGGCAATTGAACCAACATATGCTCAATAATATACCAAAAATTTAGCTGTATTCTAATTAACTACAAAATAAACTTCAAAAGGCATACATATATATTTTGAATCTCAGAGTCTTGTGTCTAGAAAAAGTGATTAAAAATACTTGACAAGTGTGGAGAATTGGAAAGCATTTTTTTTTCAAATCTAAACAGCCATACAACCATTTTCTATTTCTGTACATAAGGAGCTTATATGCCGCCGCCGCCGCTCTGCCCAAACAATCCGTAAAACAGCTAAGAGAACTGAAAGGGGGAAAAAACTCTATTTAAATCCACAAAGGGAATGAGGACACAGGGGTCTCAGCTCTCAGGCAGAGAGAGATGGATGGAGATGGAAAGGATTCATGGCTTACCAGAACAGACACAGGGAGCCCTGTCCACCACAGAAACCAGTGCTGAGACAGAAAAACCTAAACTGTAATGGACACATCTCTGAAGGTTTACCATGGTCAGACTCGAGGGTTAAAAACTCCAAGAATCCTTGCCTTGAAAACACATACACTAAAATTATAATGACACAGAAAGATTAGCATGGACCCTGTGCAAGGAAGACATATAAACTTATGAAGGGCTTCTTATTTTAAAAAACAAACAAAAACCTCTAAGGCAACCAACCTTTGAGAATTGGTAGACTTTTGTGAGCTTAGTAAACTGTCATGGTCTCCTCTAGAAGCTCGTTGCGTTTCTCACAGAAAACCCCTCTCAGAGTGTGCTTGCAAGGGACTGTCAAAGGACACATGAGAACAGAGTGCCCTTAGCAAGGCCTGCTCTAGAAAGAAACTCTAACCAGAACATTGCCTGATGTATAGTTATGAGAGACTAACTGACTTGGAAGAAGGAAAAATCCAACTCTAGCTACTCCTACATTCTGCATGGCAAAAAAGGAATTACTCAGCTCATCTCACTTCAGCCATCTGCACAGTTCTTCACAGGCCTACAGAAGCTAAAAGCAGGCGGGCTGCTCCCTCACTCATTGTATGAGTCCGTAACTCTCCTAAGAGCAAAACCTGCTGACAAAATTTAAACACACACACACACACACACACACACACACACACATACAAACCCACAAAATTACAGGCTGATAGCTGAAATAAGAGAGTTGCAGACCATCAACAAATTCTTAGTAATCTGAGACAAAGCAATCCCAAACATAACCCTGGTGAGCTGTTTTGTGATTCTGAACTTCATACTAACGGGCAAAAATGTGTAATTTCTAAGGCAGCACTAAAAGAGAAAAGGGAGCTAGAAGATTGATGCTACCTCATTTCTAGACCTAACCACAAAGCTACAGTAACCAAAATTGTACTAGAGATCCAAGTAAAACAGATAAGCACAGTGCTCAGAAATATCCCGTGTAGGCATAGTTCTTTTGACAAAAACCAAAGACAATACAGGGACAATGACAGGCATTCAAAAACAAAGGTTATCAATATCTGATTAAGATAAACACAGTTCCTATATCTTCCAGAAAAAAGAAAATGTTCTAAACTATAAGGAGATAGCCCAAAAGAAAGCCTAGATCATTCTGACTATAGGAATAAGATTTGAGGTATAATACCAAATGCATAGGACATAAAAGAAATAATTGGTGAAAAGTTTTGCTGTTTGGAAGACTGGGTAAAAAGAATGAGAAGACTAGCTGAAGACTGGAAGTTAATATCTATAAAAGGGACATCTCATAAAGGACTATTGTCCAACATGAAACTTGTACGATTCTGGGTTTCTCCTTTTCCTGACTCTCTTGGTATTGTGTATGTTTCTCAGACTTGAGATTAGGTTGTTCTAGAACATGGCATTCACTCAGAATTGCCTAAGTTTGGAATCACTCACCCAAGCAATAGGAACATTATGTACTAAAAAGGAATGAAATACCAAATGAAATGAAAAGTACACTTAAATGCATTTAAGTAAGAGAAAGAAGCCAGGCAAAAAGTCTATATAATACATAATTCCGATTATATGACATTCTAGAAAAAGCAAAACTTTGAAGACAGTCAAAAGAAGATTAGGGAGCAGATTGGGATCAACGGAATAGGGCATCCTAACCTGATTATTAGGACAGTGGAAATAGTGTACATGGTACTCGAACAGTGGAGACTTGTCATTCCACATTTGTACAAACCTGTGGAATTCCCAGAACCAAAAGTAAACCCTGAGGTAAACTATGGACAGATTCTTCAATTATAGTAAATGTGGGCTTCGAGTGGGCAGTTAATACTGAAGGTGGCAATGTTTGTGGTAGGCTTCCTGGAGAATCCCTGCACCTGCCTCTCAGTTTTTCTGTTGACTAAATTGATTCTAAAACATGGTCTTACCAACCCCTTCTATCCACCCTATCCTATTCTCCCAGCCCCGGTAACCACTAGTACATACATGCTCAGCTGCCATTGGACCAACTGTTTAATAGTCTACTTGTAAGTGAGATGGTGCGTACAATGCAGAAGACAGAAGAAAGGCTGGATGTCCTACCACACAACAGGGTGAATATCACTACCAATAATGCATTGCAAACCACAAATTACCTGGAGAGAGGATTTTAAATGTATTATAATAAAGACATGATAAATATTTCAAATAAAGGATCGACAATCACTCAGATTTGATCATTCCCCAGTGTATTTAAGCATCAAAATATCAAAAGGACCTATTTAAATGTACAAATACAAAATAGTAATTGAATAAAAATTAAACATCAGTCAAAATAAGATTAATTTTAAAACTAAAATCCTTAAAAGTAAAAAATTCAAAACTCTCCTGGCATAATCTTATTTTGCTAATGTATACGTCACAACATTTTATAATTTTATACCCGTGGATAAATATGCTTTTCAACTCTTTCACCCAGGATCATCAAAGGCGTAGTCCAATTGATAGTTACTTATTTAACTAAGGTATATATGATACATAATGGACCTCCACCCTCACAAGCTGCCCCATCCAGTACCTACTCACACGTGTTCCACTGGACGCCCATTTTGATTACTTAGACACTGTCTTCCCTTGGCCAGCTGTTGAATGAGACCTTCTTTCATCTCAAACTCGGCTCTGTTTGCTTTCCGCAGCCACCTCCTCTCCATCTGTGCTCTTTTCCCACCATGTCTGCTTTGTGTTTCTATCCGCAGCCGGTTCAAATCTCTACAGGGATTTCAGTTGAGTCATTTGGGGCTTATACTAACACACCTTTCTCGGCAAGTGCAGTGGGACTGGATCTCTTGAAAGCCTTTCCAATCCCTGTTTTTAGTTCACTAACATTTCCACCAATTGACAGTCCCTGTGTCAGGGACAGGCATGTGGAGCACATTAGCTCTGGGCCTATCTCTGCATGATAAAATACCTCTTTTCATTCTTTCATTTTTTTTAGACAGTGAAAACACAATGTCCAGAAAGAAAAAGTAAGTTGAGTAGTGAAGGTTGCTATGGGCTTTCATGTCCAACTATCCTAAGTTCCTTAAAGCACTTCTCTATAACATCACAAAATTTCCTCCATCCAGGATAAAAAAGACTATAAGAGGGGGTCATGAACTCACTTCCCACAAAGGTTTTGTTTTTGAAAAATAGAGATGTTAACCCAATCTCTTCTTCATGGATATCCAGTAAATTGGAGTCAGGCCTGTGACTCAGGGATAAATATATAAGTCCAAAGTAATCAGTGAAACAGCATAAAATAAATTATGAGAGCAATTTAATAAATAGAATCACTGAGCTTCATCCCTAATAAAGTGATGATGCTAACAGACCTAAACCCAGGATGTTATAGGAATTAACCGAGACAGTTTAAAAACTGTGGTCACCACACTGTTCAACTTTTGTGCTTTCTGAAAAATTTTCAATTACTGATTTTTTCATTAGATTCATGTATTCAAATATCTAAATTAGTTAAATTACAAAAAAGTATACATTTTATTGTGAAAAGGTAGCAAAATTTGGAAACTACTCTAGGGAAACAGATGTTACATGATAGGTTTGGAGAGTAATGAAGAGTCAATGATTTTCATATTTAATGCATATTTTATTGGAGGCCTTGAAAAATGGCTTATTTAACAGATAAAAATTATTTCTCACTTTCTACCCATCAACAAGCTTTTTAAAATTCTATAGCAGAGTGTATAGTATAGTACATGGGATCCAACTATCTAGCTTAAAGTACTGGGTTGAGAAGCAGACAATAAATGTATGTGTTCATGTATGTACATATACACATATGCATACACATATATACATTTATTCTATGTACATCACACATACTGAAAACCATATGCCATCAGGTAATTGCAGTGCAATGTCATACGATATTTTGTTTGTGTTCTGACAAATAAAGCTTGCCTGGAGATCAGAGGGTGAAGCTAGTCACTAGTTAACCATAGAGACGGAGGCAGTGGTGGCACACACCTTTAATCTCAGCACTTGGGAGGAGGAAGCAGAAAGATCAGGAGTTCAAGGCCGCCCTGGGCTACATGGGATTGAACCGGTCTAAAAGAGAAACAGAGCCAGGCAGTGGCGGCTCACTCCTTTGATCCCAGCACCTGAGAGGCTCATGGCTTTTATTCTAGCACCTGGGAGGCTCATGTCTTTGATCCAAGCATTTGGGAGGCTCATGCTTTTAATCCCAGGACTCAGAAGGTGGAGAAAGGAATATAAGGCAGGTGGAGACAGGATCTCACCCCCAGTTCAGTCAGAGAATTCATAAAGATAGGAGGATCTTAACCACTCAGTGTGAGGAGTCATAGATTCAGGACCCAGACCATTTAGCCTGAGATTTCATAGAGGTAAGAAGTGGTTGTGGCTGCTCCTTTGCTTCTCTGATCTTTCAGCTTTTACCCTAATATCTGACTCTGGGTTTTAACTGTTAAGACTAATTAGGACCGTGCTTCAGTGCAATGCAATACTCTTCAGCTTCCACTCCTTCACATTTCCAAGTCTTTCTTCTAACAGTGAGAAGCAGCTTCCATTGTCTTTAATATATTTGTTTATTTATGCTGTCCTATTCTGTGTGGACAAAGTACACACCTTGCCAGGTAGACATTCTGCTCGGCACCTCCCCTCTTACAGTCTTCACCTCACCGAGACTGTAATGACTCCCTGCACAAACATCCTCTTTAATTCAACACATGAGTTCTTAATGCCATCTTTTGTATCTTACCCCTTGAAAAGTTGATGAAATCTATATGCTCTTTCCCCAGAAAAAATGCATATAAACAGGTCTGTAACAAATTTATAAAATTTAAAGATGATAACATCAGCTTTATAAAATTAAGTCATCTCCTTCCTTCCTCTAAAACTCATTTTTTAAGATATGTACATCTATGGTGATAATAATGGCTATGGTTTGGGTGTAAAATGATCCCCACAGACTCATGTTTTTAAACACTTGGTTTCCAACCAGTGGTCCTTTTGGAGGAGGTTATTGAACCTTCCAGGCAGGAAGCATGGCTCACAGGTGTACCACTAGAGGTAGGCTTTTGGGGTTATAGCCTGGTCACACTTTCAGCATGAGAGTTCTACTGTCTGATCTTCCAGGAAGTGGCCAGCAATTGCAAGTTACCAAATACCATGGACCAAGCCCTTTCAGTCACTGTGCCATACCCACTGTGCGGGGTACTACCTTCTAGGCTATGAACCTGAACACATGCTTCCTCTCTTATGTTGCTTCTGTCAGATAATGAAACATCAATGAAAAAAAAGGTAATTAATACAATAATAGTACCATTAAAGATTGTTCTTAAAATACTAAGGATAAAACATAAATGTTATAATTTTGAAAATTATCTTCCCCAACCAGCTCTTTCTTCAAACTATCTCCTTTTACTTGCCAATACTACCGACTCATTTCTCTAAAATTATGATGATGATACTTATGATTCCAAAAAATTATAAAAATTAGAATCATATGCAAATTACTAGTAAATAAATTATACCTTGAAAAGTTAATAAATGTTACTTTAATATCAGATTCTGTATCCTTGGTGCTTTTTTAGTCATTTCATGCTCTTTATCTTTTCTATATTGCACTCTAGATCCCCTTCTTATGTTTAGCCCTCTGAGAGATGTATGTTGCTTTAATAATTTTGACATAACTGTATTTGTATATGTTAGATTCAATAATCATCCATCTCAGTTGCCACATAGTAGCATATATAAAAGATTAGCTAAAGATATCATCTACTTTTGTATCCATGGCAAGTTATACAAAGATTGCTGAACTAAATTTCTCAGTATATTTAATCCCAAAGAATTTATTTCTGGAAAGAAAGTTGTATATACATAGTCTTTACATGGAGGTGGAGCTGGGTGGAACATACCAGGTTAATCTTGTCAGTCTGGCAGGATCCAAACTCACTGAAGAAACAAGCCTCTGAGCATGTCTTTAGGGGACTTTCTAGATTTGGTTAATTGAGGTGGGAAGACCCACCCTAAACGTGGGGAGCACCATTGCATGGGCTAAGAGTGTTGGATGGCATAAAAAGGAGAAGATGAGCTAAAATACATGCAGGTATTCTCTGTGCATCCTCAGCAGATGCAATGTGAACAGCTACCTCTACTTCTGCTCCCACGGTGGACCACACACTCAAACTGTGAACCCAAATATACCTTACTTTTCTCATGTCTTCTCCATCATATATTTTGTCACACCAACAAGACTAGTAGCTAATACAGAGCAATTACTGACTTTATTGAGCAGAATCAAATTCTGGCTTTTGTGCCTATTAGGCGTATCATTCTGAATGAATCACTACCTCTCCTTGATGTTCAAGTTGCTGTCTTGTGAGATGGGGAGATGGATTTTCCTCCAAGGATTTTATTAATAAATGGCTATGTGGAGAGCTTGACAGACACAAGCCAACTTGGGCAATTTCCCTGCCATGGTCCTTGACCCTTTCTTCTAATTCACAACTCTTTCCCTTGAAATGTTTTAATACTTAACAGTTAAGACAGAGTTCTCTTTTTAGAAAACTTACAACTAGCTTGCAGGGGTTTATTCTTTATTTATCCAAAATGTGCTTTTGGCAAGTCTACTTCTTAGAATTAAAAATGGAATGATTTCCAAAAATGTACAAGAAAAATAAATGTGCTTCCAAGTGGATTACTTTTAATTTTGAGAGTGTTAATGACTGAATAATACATTTATATCTTTCATGCAGCCATACCAGATTCTTAGAATTAAGAACATTTTTCCTGGGGTTGCTTTATTAAAACTACCCTTAGGAAACCTGCAGCCAGTATTTACTGAATTACAATTACAGTGTCAGTCATTAACAGGGGTGTAACTTTGTGTAAGTTACTTAATTGCCCTATGCCCCATTTTCCTCAAAATGTAGAAAAATATAAACAGTCACCTAGAGGGTCTTACAGAGATTACATTAAGTTCATCTTTACAAAGTGTACCAAATCATGCATAACACAAATTTACATAGAATATATGTTTTAGCAAAACACTTACTCTGTATTATGTTACTCTGTTGGTTATGTTTATATGCCGTAACCATATAAACATCAAAACTGCATGTACCTAAACATTAATAGAGGAATTCTATGGATATTCTGCTCCTATGATAAGATCAATTATTTGTCCTGGATGCAGGAAGAAGAAGTAATTTGCCTATCATGACTTGGGGCTTGATCACATGGATTCTGGGATTCAGAGGACACTGAGGCACTTTCAGAGCCATCTTGTTGCATATATACAGTCAGAGACTAAAGTCAAAATCACAAATCTACAGTCAAATCTGAAAAAAACAGATCAAAGAAGTATAATAACCCAAATTTCCTGTGTGGCCAGTGGGCATCCCATTTTGCCTGATTCTGCTTCTTTTCAATTGTTCACCTTGGCCTTTGGCAGTGGCTTTACTATAAACACTTCAGAAGTAAATACAATATTTACTAACCTCCATCCAGAACAGTGATTACAGTTTGACAATCTAAGGTAGAGTATCTATTCTGAGTATAAAACGTTTTTACTATGAGAAGCCAGCGTTTTCGAAGAAGAAAACAGAGTACAATTTTAAGGCCATAGACTACTTTCAGTCACTACCACTGTTATATAAGTGTTTAAGTTTCAAAGGAATTGTGATCAAAAAATATTATTTAAAAAAAATATGTCAAAGCCAGTTGTGTCTCCTATGTTTGGACCATTCCTGGTTCATCAGGTACAGTGTTTATCAAAATTGTCTCATAGAAACTAAAGTGACATTTGTAGACATATATAGACATTGCACCATATCTAAGAAAGGGATAGTGAACCCCATAAATAAGGCTTTGCAGCAGCTGAGACAGCGCTGAATTCCCCTGGATAATTGGTATATGTGTCACCCAAGGAGAAGCAAACAGTCAGCCTAAAATAATGTTGACTGATGAGATACGGTTGTCTTCCCACATAACAACATTCACACTGGAAAAAAAAAAACCTAGTGTCCAGAGATACTTTAAATTCTATGACAATGTACTTTAAAATCAAATGGACCAATGTCTCGGTCTTAGTAAAAAGAGTCAAAATGTCAGCCACTTTGCAGTCAATCCCAGCTTGTTTTGAAAACTGCATGTGCCAGAAAGTAGAGCAGACTACAGAAGAGAGTTCAAATAGAAAGGTCTCAATTAAGCATATTTATGCAATGTCTGCCTTTGAGCTAATTACATATCACTAGAAGGCTTAGCAGTGGGAAAACATCCCATGTGTTTCTGTAAGATTCCCTCTGAACAGAGAGGGAATAAATGGAGAGTATCAAGAGTGTTCTCCTTAATCAGAAGTAGCTGTAAGGTGGCTTAGTAGATATCTACTTTAATAAAATTAAACATAAAGTTAAATATTGTAAGTGAAGTCTACTTTTGATGTGTACATATTGTAGGGGGGGGAAATTCTCTTTCAGAATTCAAGAAAAGTAAGCAGTCTTACCAAGCACAGCGGTACACTTTGCAAGTCCAGCACTTGTGAGGTGAGAAGAAAGATCAGGGGTACAAGGTCATTCTTGGCTACAATGTGAGTTCGAAGTTAGCCTGGGTTCTAAGAGACCTTGTCTCAGAGGAAATAACAAAATTAAATAGAAAGAAGTAGTGGTGCTCACCTTTAATTCTAGCACTTAGGAGGTTGAAGCAAGAACATGTCTGTGAGTTTTAGGCTACCCTGATCCCAATAGCTAGTTCCAGGTCAGCAAAGTCTATGTAAGACATCCTGTTTTGTTTTGTTTTGTTTTGTTTTGTTTTGTTTTGTTTTAAAAAAATATTTTTCATTTATTTTACATACCGACCACAGTTTCCCCTCTCTCCTCTCCTCCAAGTCCCCACCTCCAGACACTGTCTGGTTCCTATCTACCCCCTCCTCTTCCTCTCCTCCTCTGTCTCCATTCAGAAAGGAGCAGTCTCCCCTGGGCTTGAGCAAAGCAAGACACATCAAGTTGAGGAAAGACCGAGCTTCTCCCCTTGTGTCAAAGCTGGGCAAGGTAATCCAGCATGAGGAACAGGTTCCCAAAAGCCCAAAAGCCAGGGATAGGTCCTGATCTCACTGCTGAGAGCCTTACAAAGAGACCAAGCTACACAACTGCCACACACATGCAGAGGGCCTAGGTTGGTACCGTGGAGGCCCCTTAACTGTTGGTCTAGAGCCCATGACTTCCCAGGAGCTCAGGTGAGCTGTCTCTGTGGGTTCCTCCTTCATGACTCCCCTGGCTCATACAATCCCTCCTCCCTTTCCTCAGCAAGACTCCTGGAGTTCAGCCCAGTGCTCAGCTGTGGATCTCTGTATCTGCTTCCATCAGTTACTGGATAAAGTATCTCTTAAGGTAGTCACCAACCTGATTATAGTAGATGACCCTACCTTTAAAAAAGAGAAAAGGAAAGGAAAGTAACACCTTGTAAGTTGAGTGGAATCGGTCAGTGTTTGTCTCTCTGTGACTAGACTATTTTACTTAACCTTCATGGTTTATCCATGTTGCCACAATGAACAGAATTTCCTTCATGTTATGGACAAGTAATAGTCTATTCCATGAATATGTCACATTTTCTTTATCCATTCATTGGCTTGCTAACATTTAAATTTTCCCGTATGTTTTCTACCGTGACTTATTTTGTAGCAAATGTGAAAATGAAGGTATCTTCAATTTAAATACTTTGAGATAAGTATACAGAAGGAGCATTATTGGATCTCATATATATAATGTTAATGTGGTAAAGAATAATTACACCATTTTCCAAACAAATGCACAACCTTGTATCGTCAACAATAATGTACCAAGATTCCAAACTCTCTCATCTTACAAACAGTTGGATAATAACCATTCCCACTGGACATGATATCTCACTGACTTTTAGCTTACATTCGCTGATAGTTGGTGTTACTGATGATCTTTTTAAATGCCTGTGGGCCACTATTATGTTTGCTTTGGAAAAATATCCATCTAAGGAACTTGTTCATGATTGAATAAGGTTATTTCACTTTATGACTATTGAGCTATAAAAGCTGGTTGTATGTTTTGGATATTAACTTCTTACCATGTGTACGACGGCCAAATATTTCCTCCCATCCTGTTGTTTTCCTTTCTTCCTCTTGATTGCTTCCATTATTGTGCCGAATGTCTATGCACTACTTTATTCATTTATCTTATCATTTCCTGTGCTTCTGATGTCACAGCAAAAAATAATTGCCAGGGCTGGAGCAATAGCTCATTGGTTAAGAGCACTGGCTTCTTCTCCAGAGAACCTGAGTTTAATCCTCAGCCCCTACATTGGAAGCTTACAAGTGTTCCAGTTCTAGAGGATCTGGCAATTCTTCTGAGCTCCAGGGGTACTTCATACACATAGTGTGCAGACATACATATGGTTAAAACTACCAAACACACAAAATAATAAAATAAATATTTGTAAAAAGAGGAGGACAAAGAGGAGGAAGAGGAAGAGGAGGAGGAGAAAGAAAAAGAAGTAGGAAGAGGCCAAACAAAATTGGGAACATATGAACTGACTAAAAATAAATAAATAGATAGATAGATAGATAGATAGATAGATAGATAGAAAGAAAGAAAGAAAAATAAATAATAAATAAATAAATGTAATTTTAATTTTATTTTTAAAGAAAGAATCACAACTAGAAAGATGGTTGCAGCTTACCTCACATAGGGCAGCAAAATCTCTGTATGTCACAATACACTTTATAATGAACAGAAATGTATCAGCTTACAGCTGTGGGAGACAGGAAGTCTAAGACCGTGTAGTCTGAATCTGGCTTCAGTTTTTTCTGGGAAAGTGATGTTCAGTTCCTCCTTCTCTCCTCATAGTGTGACCCCTAATATCATGTTGGAACAAAGTTATTAAAAAAAGATATAAAACTCTGTCCAACAACAGCAAAAATACCTTTCCTCTACTCAGCGGTACCTAGTCCTCCACAATAATGTTTTAACAACCTATTAGATATTCAGCAGATACTTCAGATCCAAATCTGACACTGATGATGGAGGTCAATGTTTCCTGGAGGCATTGTTTGCTGATAGTATGTGTAAGACGAATTGCTAAATGGTCTTATTAAAAAAAAAAACCCAGGAGCCAGGTACTGGGGTGAATTCTTAAAAATAAGAGAAACAGAACAAGCCACAGCTAACCTCACCTCGCCAACTTCTCAGCCCATCCCACCTCTGAGTCCTCATTCAAATGAATCTCAGCTGAACTGCTATTAAAAGCTTAAAAGTCTCTAGTTTCTGATCCTCACACCTTATATACCTTTCTGCTTCCTGCCATAACTTCCTGGGATTAAAAGTGTGTGTCTTTCCCAAGGAAGACCAGAAATCTCAAGTTCTGGGATAAAAGGTGTGTGCAACCATGCCTGACTCCATTTCCAGTGTGACCTTGAAGTCACAGAGATCCAGATGGATCTCTGCCTCCTGAGTCATAGGATTAAAGGTGTATGTGCCACCATTTTCTGGCCTCTGTGTCTATCTAGTGGCTGTTCTGTTCTCAGACCCCAGATAAGTTTATTAGGGTACACAATATATTGAGGGACACAATATCACCTCAAGTATGTGCATCATTAATCTGAGTTAGTAATTACCTGTTATGTTTGGTACTTGGATACTTGATTTAGGTTTCTCACCAACTTCCTCAAATATCTATTTATAAATCAAAAGCAAGAGCTTGTAAATTTTATATTGAAATATACTGCATTTAAGAGAATCTAAACTTTTCCTAGTGTGAAAATCCAATGGGAAAAAAAAGAAAAAGTCAGACACTTTATGCATATTAGAGTCTGGGCAAATATATGACATTGATAAGATTTTTATGAAACAAGGAAAGCCTAGTAGAGCTCCCTTCTTCAGAAGAATGCAACAATGTTATGTCTGAGACCAGTTGCCACATTGGCTTTCACTTCTTCAGCAAGATACTTTGGTTTAAAGTTATCTTAAATCTATCTTCCATGTTTCTACTCACCAGCAACTTACACACAGGAATTCAGAATATCAAACTGAATGCCAAGACCTGAGATCAACACTTCAGAATCAGTTCACTCTCGTCTATGTGGGAATAGAAATACAAAAATGTCAATTCCTACTCCCCAGTACCTCATCCGCTGATGTAGTGACGGTGAGTTTTCCTGGACTACAAGCTGCACCTGAGTCCCAAAACCATCTCTTCTTCAATCCTTCCTCAGTACAAAAGCCCTAGCTGAGGGCTGTATCTCTACAGCCCCTGGTCAGGCCTGGCACCTTGCCACCTGTAATGTGTTTCCTTTATTTCACCTCCGGTCACATCACTTCACAACAACGAATGATGCTCTCATGCTTCTAATACTCAACATGAAGTTCACCTTGAAGACCCTGCTGACAGTAAGTATCCCCCGAGTCTTACAGAATTAAAAAAATAACTCACTTCTATCGCTTGAAGGGACAGTTTGCTTTATGTAATCAAAACCTAAAAGCACTTTTATCTTGTTTAATTTTTGCATAGTTTTATTTTACAGGGCAAGCTCATTGTCTGTTTCCTTTATTGCAGCCCAAATGAAAACAAAGAATGGAGATTACCCATTTGAGGAATTGTCAATTTACAGCATATTTTAACTCACAGTAACCCTAATGAATTCTTGTTACTGCATTGATAGATGGTCAAATTTTTTGAGTCAGGGAAGCAGTTCAAAAATAGTTCTTCTACTTACAATTACTTCTCTAAATCTCCATTACAATCATTTACACTTTCTTCCCCCGCCCCATCTCGTAGGAAGAAATGAGTATTTTGCTCAAAAAAATAATAGCATGTTCTATCATAATAAAACACATTTGCATTTTGGAAGCACAGATATGATTTAATGGGGATAACATTAAACATTCACTACCACCTAAACAGCCATATTCCCTCATGCCATAGACTAAGAGTTCACAAAGATGAGATTTCTCAGGATATTGACAATGTGAGCAGAGCAGTAGGACACTGGAAAAGCTCTCACAGTGGTGCAGCTTTAAACACTGTGAGTACTTTAAGATTAAAAATGTAGTTTTAGCTCAGTGTGAGGCCAATGTTAATAACTACTTCTATTCAAGGGAAGCCTCGAGAATTCTATAATTGAAAGTTGCCCAATTGTGCATGGATGAACCTCACTTTCAAGAAGCATGATTCATCTTAGTCAGAATTGCACTTAAATAACAAAGTTTCGGTAGAAGCAGAAGGGCCTTCACTTTATGTATTATCAACTCAGATGCCCTGAATGTGTTTCTGCTCTTGCAAATAATGGCGCATGTAAATAGCATTGTGGCAGACTCTGATTACAAAATCAGACAGGCAGAAAAAATCATTTATGGCTAAAGGAACAGCAAATGTTACAATTCTCCATCTTCAGCAAAACAATCATCATTTTACCTAAAGCTAAGTTATCCATTGTCATGGCATACATTTTTTACAAGGTAAAATTTTGATTCTTTTGATTGATTTTTTTAAGCAAAAGAGCATTTCTTAGCTATCTTCATTTATGCTCTGCTTTCTGGTTATTGAGATCTTGTCTCTTAAAACTAATTATACTGGAAAAGCAAGTTCACTTAAAAATAAAAAATGCAATTTTCATAATTGCATATTCTATATGAGTGATATTCAAACCCCCAGCCATGATCCATGGGTGTTTGTATTATAATTTTTTTCTTTTTGGTTTTCTGATAGACAACCCAGAGGGCAGAGAATAATAAAACAAGATCTTTTCCATAGTTTCTCACAGTGGGATTCAGTCTTGTATCTGTTTCTATTTTGTCAGCTTGACAAAACATAAATCTAGACCCAAAAATCATTTAGGCATAACTTGAAAATCTCCATCAAACAGAAATTAATGTATGTTTGTATTCCTGGCATCATTTAATGTCTCTCCTTCAATTATTTAAGATTATCTTGAAGCTATGTTTCTCTAACACAGAGATTGATTATTTTGTTCGCTCAGACTTTGCAATTATTGTTTTTAATTCTGAGTTGCAGAGGTCCACTCAAAATATTGGACTGATGTGCCACATTGTTATATTGAGGTTCTTGAGTAAAAAAGAAAAGAAATCCTAATTCTTATTGGCTATTTACATGCTTGAGTAAAAAAGAAGAAAAGGAAAGAAATCCTAATACTTATTGGCTATTTACATGCAACATGCAGGATTCTGTGTTGGCACGATCATTCTCATGGCCATCTGTCATCATTGATTTGCCCATCGGCATTGTGATATTCCAAGACAAACTAGAGACAAGAGCCAGAAAGGTCTGAATGAGGGAACTAGTCTCCAGGACAAACAACCAAACATTTTTTCCTTGTAAAATGACTTGTACAGAGAAAAGATCCATAAGCTGTTGGGTTTATTTTATAGCATCATGTAAAATTAAAAATTGTGAGAGAGAGAAAAACTTTGGACAAAATTTAATTGGGTTTCATATTATATCACTAGATTAATTTACAACATCTGCTTTCAACTATTATATGGTAGTATATATAACAATTTCTGCAACGTTTTAGTTATTAGAAACTGAGACCAGGGAGAACTTAGGTTAATGTATACTGTGATGGTTAATCTCAATTGTGATCTTGGTCAGATCTAGAATGACTGGAAGAAGGGGCCTCTGGTAATGCCTTGATTAGGGTATCTTGATTAGGTGAATTGAAGTGGAAAGGCCCATCTACTGTAGATTACACCTTTCCTTGGAACAGTATTCTGGACTGTAGAAGAAGAATGAGCTGAATATGAGTATTCATTGCTTTCTGCCTCTTGACTGAGGATACAGCATGACCAGCTGCTGCAGACTCCTGCTGCCATTACTTTCCCATCAGGATGGGTTATAAGCCCTGAAACTGTGAGCTGAAATCAATGCTTTCTCCTTTGAGTTGCCTTTTTCATGGTACATGTTTTTATTGCTATGAAGAGACACCATGACCATGGCAACTCTTATAAGATGAAATATTTAATTAGGGTGGCTTACTTACAGTTTCAGAGGTTTAGTTCATTATTATCATGGTAGGGAGCATGGTGGCATGCAGACAGACATGGTGCTGGACAATTAGCTGAGGGTCCTACATCATACAGGCAACTGGAAGTCAACTGAGACACTGGGTGGTAACCTGAGCATAGAAAACCTCAAAGCTCTCTCCCACAGTGACACACTTCCTCCACCAAGGTCATATACCCACTCCACCAAAGTCATACCTTCTAACAGTGCCACTCCCTATTAGATTATGAGAGGTAATTATATTCAAACTCCCACAGTATGTCATTAGTGATCAGTGATGACTGAAATGGGAAAAGAAACAAACTTATGTTCAATAAGGATGATTAGCTTTATTGCTGTTAGCACTGGCTAGGAGCTCACGTAGTGAAAAGGAAAACCACATTTTAAGTACAGTCGAAAAATGGAAGCCTAGGAATGGAACTAATTAGGAACCAAAAGGAATGTGTAGGTGCCTCATACCCAAATAAAGGCATAACAAGCTGTGGGTGATGTAGATGAATTGTCCTGAAAGGGATTTTGGTGTTGGTGCCTTAAAAGCTGGATGTTATGTAACCTGACGTTAGCACTTCCATTACGATAAATAATCAACAATGTAATAGATTCAAACAATAAAAAGCCACCCAAACAATGCTTCCTCTGGCACTAATGTTTAAACTGACTTGATAATAAGGTATCCTTGAGAAAAGCTACCTTAACACAAGCTACATAAGATATTATTGGCAACATAGGAAATGCTTATTTTATTTATTTTTAATATATTTAATTGAAGCATAATTAAACTATCCCCCTTCCCTTTACTCTCTTCAGCCCTTCCCCTGCCCCTCCCTCCAACCCATTCCACCTCACTCCTCAGCACCATTGCCTTTTGAGATATACCTTTGTAGTTGTTATTGTTATGACAAATGTATAAATTTATGAACAGATACATAAATACAATCCACTGAGGCTATTTCTGTTTGTTTGTATGTATTGCGGAGCTGACCGCTTGAATAGGATCATCAAACAGGGGGGTCATCATTGAGTGGGGATAATTCTCCCTCTTTTTGCAGCCATTTCTTGCCTATAGTTTATTAAGGGTAGGACCTAATGAGATTTTTACTCTTTCCACATTATAATGTCTGTATTATCATGGTTTAGTTCTTGCTTAGGCAGTCATTCCTATGAGAGAGTCTCACAACAAAAATCCTGATCCTCTTTCGACCTTTTTATCCCCTCTCACACAGTGTTCTCTGAACCTTAGATGCAGTGTTGTATTGTAGATATACCCAGTGGGGCTGACCTCTCCAAGATCAGTTAATCTCTCTACATTATGTCCAATTGTAGTATTCTGCAGTGGTCTTCATTTGCTGTAAAAAGAAGTTTCTGTGATATTGGGGGTACCTACACTTATTTGTAGGTATAAGTTTGACATTGTAGTTAGGAATTGTTCAGTAAAGCAGTTGTAATTGGTTCTCTTCTAAGATCCAGTGCCACTTGTCCTGAGTAGTTGACTAGGTTTCCAGTACCAGGTATGTTACACCTCCTGTTATGTGGGTCTTACATCTAGTTAGACAGCTATTGGTTACCAACAACATAAAAGTGTTTCTGTTTTAACTTGCCATGCTGAACATTGTTGTGGCTCCCAGGCTTTATAGCTTAACAGGACTATCAATTGCTTCCTTCCCTCCACTACTTGCATAGTATTTTCAGTACTATAGACCACAGGAAGCAAGCTTTCAGGTTAGTTCCAGCTCAAATAATCTGAATCCTGTGACGTAAGTGTGTGGTGTCTTCAGCAATAGGAGCTTGCCTTCAACCTATTTTGGGTTTCCTAAGAGAACAGCAATGGTCTATATTGTTTTGGAGGATGTTGAGCTACCCTTAGCAATAACTCAAAAAGAGGTCTCTCACACCTGGTACTAGACTTTTTGTTAGTCTGTGGCTCTTGTGGGGAGTATTGTAAGTGCAAGTGACAGAATTTCATGCTTTGCTTAAGATGTGTGTGTATATGTACATGTGTACATGTGTATGTTTATGTGTATCATATAGATATGATGCATATATATATATATGGAGAAACAAATGAGTGAGAAACACACTTATATGTACTGTATATGATTTTAGGAAATACAAAATAATATGCTTCCTTGAGGTTTTATCAAACAAACTTGGTGCTGTATGTCCTTTTTTCTCTCCTTATCTTGTGTTGATCTCTTTTCTCCCCAACTAGATCCCGCTCCTCATTTTTCCCACTTCCCCTTCATATTCCCTGTTTCCTGCTATTCCCATCTCTAGAGCTTCTTCCCCACACTATGAACCCTTTTTGTGTTCCTTTCTCTGCAGTCAGTTTAGGTTATATAGTCGCATCTGAAGACTTGAAACTAGAAACCACAAATGAGAGAGAGATCAGGAGATATTTCTCTTTTGTGTTCTGGATTCAGTATAATCTTTTCTAGATCCAATCATTTTACCTGTAAATTTCATGATTTCATTTTTTTAAACAGAATAGTATCCCATTGTGCATACATACTACATTTTCATTATTCATTGACCTGTTGAAGAATATCTAGGTTTTTTCCATTTCCTGGATTTTGTGAATAAAGTAGGCATAGACATTGCTTAACAAGTATCTACAGTAAGATGTCAAGGCCTTTGAGTAAAAGTATTATTTATGAGGTTTATTTTTAGCTTTTTGAAGATTTTTCATAATGATTTCCAGATTTGACTCATGAATTTCCACTCTCACAGAGAGTAAGGTGCTTCCTTTCCTACAACCTCTCCAACTTTTGTTGTTATAGCTTAGTCCAAGGTATTTATATTGTCTTTGAGGCAATTATAAATGGGAAAGTGTCTGTGATCTCTTCTTCACATGCTTGTTACTCTACAGAAAGGCTACTGATTTCTAAGTTGATCTATATCTGTCAGTTTGATGAAACTGTTGGTTGTTTCTAGATTTCTGATGGAACTTGTGGAATCTTTTAGGTATAATAGCGCATCAAATTTGCAAATAGGAATAATTTGGCTTCTTCATTTTCTATTTGTATCCCTTTAAATTCCTTTCCTGTCCTGATTTCTTCAGCTAGGGCTTCAATCACTGTATTGAAACAGAATAGAGATAGTGAACAACATTTTCTTGTTTCTGATTATAATGCGATTGATTCAAGTTGTGCTTCATTTAGAATATTGTTGGATATGGGTTTGTTATATATGATCATAATTACGTTGAGGTGTTTTCTCAAGTCCTATTCTTTTTAGGACTTTTATCATGAAGGCTTGCTGTGTTTTCTCAAAGGATTTTCCTGTATCTACTGAGATTATCATGCAATTTGTGTCTTTAAATCTGGCTTATCATTTATTATATTTATTTACTTATGTATGTTGAACCATCCTTGTGTTTCTGGGATAAAGCCAACTTGATCATGACGAGTAATCATCTTGATATGTGCCTGTGTTCAGCTTGTTAGTATTTTATGGAGGATTTTTGTGTCTATGTTACTCAGTGATACTGGCCTGAAGCTTGTTTGCTTTGGTTGATATTGGTCTTCTTGTTACTATTGTGCCTTTATCTGGTTGTAGTGTTAGTGTGATGCGAGCTTCATAGAACAAGTGTTTACATGTTCCTTCCATTTCTATGTTTTTAAATAATTCAAGAAGTATTGGTTGTAGATATTTTTGAAATAATGTAAAATTCTGCTGTGAACCTTTCTGATCCTGGACTTTTTTAACTGGAAGGCTTTTTATTGCTGTCCTAATCTCCTCATTTGTTTGGGGTCTGTTTATATTGTTGATCTCTTCTTGATTTAACTTTGGTAGTTTGAGTGAGTTAAGAAACATGTTCATTTCTTTTAGATTTTTCAATATAATGGAGTACAAGTTTTTAAAATATTTCTTATAGTTTTCTTAATTTCTTTGGTGCCTTTGGTTTCCTTATCCATTCTGGATTCTTCAGGTCATATATTTCTTCTTTTTGGTTAGTTGGCTCAAGGATCTGTCCATCTTGTTTATCTTCCCAAATAATCAGCTCTTAGATTGATACTTTTTTGTTTTACTTTAATTAATTTATGCTTTGAATTTTTTATTAACCATATCTTCTTTAAACTTCTTGAATTCTTTTATAAAGTTCAAAATTGTTCTTGAAAGTTTTGTGTCCTGGAATTCACCTAGGTAATTTTCATTAGAGAACATTTCTAAGAGACTAACTGGTTTCATAGGAGACACCCTGTCCAAGTCATTCATGTTGATTTTGTTTGTGTGATATGACTAGGCATGTGGACTTCTTTGGTTGAGTGTCTGATGTGGATATCTGGCCTGCCCTAGACTGCACCAGTGCAGGAGCTGTGTGACTGAAGCTCTACCAGATAAAGCTGGTGCATAAGCTGCTTCAGTGGACCAGGCAAATATGGCTCCCAAAATACAAATATGTAGCTGTGGAAATGGCAAAGAGCAAAGTGGGGTTAGGGAATGGGAAGAGGAAAGGAGATACTTTCCAGGCAAGAGGGGACCCTGAACAAAATAGCTTCTTAGGCCATGGACTGGAAGCATTGAAGGTCACAGATAGGCAGCTGGTCCTCTGGGTGTGGAGATGGCAGAAGGCTAGGCAAAGGATGAGAAACAGTAGTCAACTTACCTGGCTGAAATGCCCCACCCCTCATTCTTCAAGTCTTAGTACTCTTAGCTAGAATGAATGACTTCAATTTGGAATCCAAGATGCCTTGCGGGATGAACTGAATCTCAATATGTTTGCTTTCTTTTGTAGTGTTGGGTGTTTTGTTCTATATATTTTAAAAAATGCCTCTCTGAGAAAGAGTTCTGAGACATTATGAGACTGAGAAAGAGGTCCAAAGGTCAAGTTAAGGCAGTCTAGAAGCTGAAAACACAGACTTTATCAGTGAATGCTCATCCCTCCAAAAGCAGTGCAATCCCTATTTTACAATGGAATGATCAGACACACTACATGAAATTATCTGAACTATCAATTGATTCTACCTTCTGGTGTGTTGACATCAAGAAATGCAGATCATTAATAATGAAAATAGACCAAATGCACACTTGTTAACTTGGGAACCAGAAATACATTTAGTTTGCAAAACATTGAAAACACAGACAAAGTACCATCTGGTCTCAAAGAGGCCATGTCACAAATAATGTTATGTCTAAACAGTCTGCTGAAAATGTTACAAAATACAGTAATTGATCATTTTCAGACACTTAAAGAATATTAAGTCAGAAAAAAATAGGGAATTCATGTCATTACAACAAATTGTAAGAAAGTATCCCTTCAGGAGTCATAAATGGGGTTCTCTGTCCTGTGCCCTGTGCTTCATAGCTTATAGAGCTTTCAGTTTTTATTTTATTGCTTCTTAAAATTCCATTCTAAGAAATAGTAGGCCACTGTTTTAAGGAGAGCTATGCTGTTTATGGCTCAGTTTTGCAATATGTTCTCATATCTTTAAAGATACTCCATTCTACTTCAGTTTCTTAAGAGCTAGTATTCACCCAGATGTTCTATTGGAGGCACTGTCTTTGATTTACTAGAAATCTAATGGAGACTCTTTACTCATATTTAAGGAAAAAAGTTTCAGGTATATTGTATAAATTTTGAATCCCCAGAAGGTGTTGTCAAGACCAACAGTATTAGGTAGCGGTGATTTACAAAGTCATCCCATGAGGCCTCAACCCTACACAAACAACTATAGACAGCTGAGGAAAGCTGGGAGTGGGAGACATGGCCTTCCCTAGGGAAGAGGACACCAATACTGTCCAGTGCCAAACAGTCAGTCCTGAAAACATATACGTGGATAGGATTATATGGACTCAAAAGATTATATTTAGGAATATATATGTATATACATAAATGACTGTAATAGCAATTAGTAACAAAAAAAGAGGCCATGAACTTGAAGGGGAGCAAAGAGGGGTATATAAGAGAGTCTGGAGAGAGGAAAGGGAAGAGAAATGTACTTAAATTATAAACTAAAAAAGAAGAGAGTAAAAACAAAGAGAAATGAGCTTCACTACTAGTATTGGACATGGAGTATTTCCAAAACAAAAAATCTCTGAAGTGTATTCATCAATCAATTACCCATTGTCTGCTAGTACTTCATCACTCTGCCACTGGGCATGGTGCTCATCCAGTCTAGTACTTTATATGGATAATGCTGAGAGGAAAATAAACCACACACCTAAATTCTCCTTAGAGAAATTTATACTGTGAATATATAGATAATAAGATTTTTCTAAGCTCTAGACATAGTCCAATTTGCATTAGAATCTTTTTTTTCTGCTCCATTTGTTTTATTTTTGTGTCTCTTTGGATATTGACATGAATATTATTTTACAAGTGAGGTTTAATGCAATCAACAAATCAAGAAGACAATCCTAATAATGTGTTTGAAAATCTAAAATTTAAAAGCCAATATAAGGGGCTGTAAAGATGGCTCAGTGATTAAGCATATGTATAGCTCTTCCAGAACCCAAGTTCAGTTCACAGCACTTAAAACACACAACTACCTACCACTCCAGCTATGGGAATCCAATGTCTTTAGCCTCTAGAGCATCCTACACTCAAGTGCACGTACCCACATCCAAACACATACATGCAATTAAAAAATAACAAAATAAGTCTTTTATAGATTCAGAGTAAAATGACTGATTGCAGAACTGAACTTGGAAAAATAAAATATTCTCTCATATGTAATTGATGCTGGTAGTCAGCAGTTTCTTGTTAATGAAATCAAAACCTTGTGGAAAATTTTTTGAGAGAGTTAACATTAAAATACATGTCAATACTACAATCCAGAAATGGAGGACACACCTGTGAGAGATTTTCTGCATGGTCTGAATTGTGTGAATCCACTTCTAGTTCAGACCTTTGAGGTAGGCAGACAAATCTCTGATCCAGATCTTGAGGAGGGAAGACACATCTTTAATCTTGGCCACACCTTCTGATGGAAGCCTTTATAAGGACATGGAAGAAGGAAGGTTTTGCTCTTTGCCTGCTTGCACTCACCTTGCTGGCACATCCATTCCTTCACGGGCATTGGAACCTACTTCTGGATTGCCTTGTGGGACTGAGCAGCTACTAGATTCTTGGGCTTTCTATCCACAGCTAGCCATTGCTGAAATAGTTGGACTGCAGCATGCCTGTAAGTCATTCTGATAAATTTCATTTATACACACACATAGAGAGAAAATTATTCCATAATTTCTGTGACTCTAGAGAACCCTGATTAATACAATAAGTTCTATCCGGGCATGATACCCACCTCGCACCCTGACATTTGAAAATAAAGAAGTTGTGTTGCTCACAGAAGATAATGAGTTCACAAGATGAGAAACTGCTGCCATGGAGCACAATAGCAATCAAGATTTATATGATCATCACACTGTCCTTTTTTTTCTCCAGATGCATGGATCACAGCATTTGCATCAGAAAAAAAAAATCCTTTTGAACTTAAGTTTTACTCCCAAACCTTCAGCAAATGCTGTATCTATACCATCAATATCTGTCACCAATTATGTGTCTCTACCTGTTCTTAAGAGAGTAGATATCTCTAAATTGGAGTATGGCAACAATCTCTTGACTTGTCTTCCTGCCTCTGCCTGGCATCTCTTCGGGCTTTTGTCCACACAGAAGCCAGAATGTCACTGTCCAAATGCAGATTATACCATAACTCTCCTTTCACTACCTTCTGACCCCTTGTCCTTGCCAAAAGTACCCAAATCACTCAGAGACACCAACATCATTAGAATGGCTGAAACTGTCCAGTGGAACATTGTACCCCCATCACATGCCCTTATTACCAATCCTTATCTCATTATCTGCTCTTGCTTGTTCCTAACCACAGTGTCTACTTTTCTACCCCTGGAATATAAAATTTCAGGTCCTGTCTCAGTAAAATTTCACCACCTGTAACTTTAACCTCTGGAACACTTAGCTTCTTTTAGATTTTATGGCCTATCACATCCTTGAAACCTTGATCTAAGTGTTCTTAGCATGAATTTCCCTGTGCTGAATTTTGAATGACATTACAACCACCTTATTGTCTTGATCTCAACAATTTATTCATCTTCATTTGTCTCTATGTGTGCATCAAATCTTACATACATATGTATACATTTGGTTTGTGTCTGTTTCTGCATCTTGTAAAGCTCCTTAGGAATAGAAAAATTTTCCTTTTCTTCTAATTAAAATATCTCAGGAATTATAAAACACCTGGTTTGGAGTAGATAGTCAATAACTATTGGTAAGTAAGTGGTAAATAAATGAAGAAGTGAATCATATGTAAAGAATCTAATATCAAAAACTATGAAGATATAATTGAGCTTCCAGACCAAGACTATTTTAAATCTGTTAAATTCCCATATGACAGGAGAGAACAGATCAAGGAGAAGGGGCACAGAGAACAGAAACAGGGAGCAAGAAGTCTTGACACTAATTTTGTTAGTGTTCCTTATGTTTTAAGAGAAGCTTTTGCTGGGCACTTCATGGGTTTCTAGCCTTGGTGGAGACAGTGACCTAAATGGACATTAACCTTAAAATCTTCAAATAACCATTGTTATGGTCTCTCTTCTACTAATAAAATGTTGAGCTTCTTTTACAGGTTAAAAGGACCACAAGGTGAAGTAAGTGGGTTTTAAAATTCAGCTTAAATACATTAATCTCATATATAGTAAATATAGTGATAGAAACAGTTGTGACATCTGAAGCCTGGATATATAAAACTTAGAGGCACAATTATTTTGTTCTGTGTTCCTTTATTGATAGATATGAGAATGCATGATGACCATGCATCACAGTTTGTCCAGGATGATAGGTAGCTCTCCAGATGTGGAAATTCCTGTGCTGAAACCAGCTACTATGTGGCAGACATCATAATAAATACACAGGACTGGGGGTTTGTTGTTGTTGTTGCTGCTGTTTTTAATGACAAATTCTTATGTGATAATGGTCTTCAGTATTTACTCTAAATATTCTAGAAGCAATGATTCAGCTTCAAATATCAGGAAAAAATTGAAACTACTTGGTTAAATAAGCACATTAAAACATATCATACATTTGATTTGAATAACAGGGTTGATTGACCATATACTATTTAACCAACCTGATTTTTGATAAATAGTCATACATACAAAAACAGAACACACACACACACTTCAATATGGACAGAATTTACCAGTCCTAAGTCCTGTTTAAACTCTGTTTGAGTCTTCTTCTAGGACATCTGCATATCAAGGACAAAAATCAAAGAGAAAATGTAAGTACACAGACATTACGCCTCCTGCCTTCTGGGAGCTAGATAAAGAAAATCATCTGTTAATTATGTTTCCTTAGTATCCAGAGTTTCCCTAACTTTAGGGCTGCAGCAACAGACCTCTAATTCATTGCCCCCATTTGTTTTGTAACATACCCCAGACCTTAGTATGACTGAGGCTATGTTACAGACACCATTCTGACCTTAAAATCCAGCACATAGATCCCATCATCTGTCAAAACAAGAACAAAGACAGTCCATAGTTCCAGGAAAGCCCTCCGAGTAAAAAGTCCCCAAATGTATTAATCTTGTTTTTGGCTTTTGTAGTTTCTGCTTCTTGTTAACTGAAGTGTGCCAACCAGGATATGATTTTTATGCATAAAAGTAAAGAGCTGTAGGTCTTGGTGCTGCATGATTTGAGCAAGTTCCCTGTGCAACTGCCAGCCAGTAATATTTTCTTTCAAGCTGAAAGAGTGTCTATGCAGTAGTCTCTGGTGGGCTTACCTCAAAACATTCTGGAGGCACCAGGTGAGATCTCCAGAGGACACCACAGGTCTCAGATCTCCTCTGAGGCAAAACCATGGAAAGCAGACAGTTCCTTTAGGGTGTACACCCTGAGACATCCCAGGGCCCTACAAACTTCTCTTATCTCCAGTCCTTCCACCCCAGGGCTCCCGGACACCTCCAGCCTAAAATGGAAAATCACAGAAAGTCGCGTGAATATGTCACCTCCAAAGGCAAGTCTCTTTATGCCACCTTCTGAATAGGACACTTAGAAAAGGCTGAATGCGCTCTAATTCCAGTATCCAGGATCCACATGAGATGTCACAGGACCCCATGGTTTAAGTTTATGTGGTGGCCATATCTGGATGTCTCTACTGTTTGTCCAACTGTGTTTCTCTCTGTTCGTTTCTGAAATTTTGTTGATTGGAGAAACAGATCTAAAATGGGAAGAAGAGTGAACAGTTCCAAGACACCACTGAAGTGCATATTAAAATGCTTTAAAGAGGGTTTTATGGATAAAGACAGATATGGGGTCCCTTTCTTGCCTGGAAAACTCCAAGCCATCTGTGAAATTAATTGGCCCTCTTTTGGGGTCAAGTGTACCAGTGAAGTATCTCTGGACCCCTAGACAGTTCAGGCCATCTGAAACATGGTACTAGAGACCCCTGCCACCTCTACCAGTTTCCATATAATGACCAATAACTTTCTCTGGTGCAAGACACATTCTCATGGCTTAAGACCTGGGCCCTCTTCTTGGTGACTCAAATCCTCTTGGTTTGACAAGGTTGCCTAGAGAAATTCCAATATCTACCTGTTTTCTCAGGCCCACCAGAGGAAGTTGACTTTACCCCTCTATGTACCCAAGCATGGCTCCTGGCCACACCCAGGGAGCGGGGGAATACTTCCCCCTGTCATGTTTAGATGGGAAGGGATAGTTTCTTCTACCTTGGCTGTTCCTTTGGGAAGAATTTCCCAGGAACTGAGGTAGCCGCCCCCCTCCACCACACACACACACACACACACACACACACACACACACACACACACACACACCTGTCCTCTGTATAAGCGTGGAACTTCCCAGAGGGCCCAAGATCCAAAGGTTCTCCCTCTACCCCTTTCATGGTTTATGTGACCTTTTCAACAAATAATATGTATAACTGGAAAACTCAGAATCCACCATTCTCTGAAAAATCTCAGGCTCTTACTAGTCTCCTTATGGGCCTTTTATACCCACCAGCCAACCTGAGAAGATCACAAACTTTATGTTGGTAAACAGGATACTGATCCAGGGCCTAGAGCCAATGTGGAAAGGTCCATACCCTGTGGTCTTCACTACCCCTACAGCAGTCAGTGAAGGTCACTCGTGTCCCCCATGGGTCCACCACATCCCGCCAAAGGAGGCTACAGAGGACAATGATAAATGGGTCATAACCAGGTCCTCCAACCTTCTAAAGACAAGACTAACACAGGCCCTATAACTAAGATTGTCCTATTTTGTCTTCTTTGTCTCCCTGTGGGAAAGGCCCATAACCCCCATAAGCCAATATGCTGGGTATGGGAATTAGGAGAAACCAAAACCAGGGAGTTCATAGTCAATCTATTCACTGAGACACACTCTACCTTCTGGGTGGATTTCTGTAAAAATATTACATTCAGAGGCAACTGGGAGAAGAGGCCACAAAGGAGTCTGCTCCTAGGGCTGTTGGTCCATTATTGAAGAGAAGGAGCTCCAATGTACCCAATACTATGCCTGGCCTGCTGACACTCCCTCCCCTCCCCATGAATTGCCAAGAGCCAGGTGAATACCATTGTGCTTAGCAGGGTTGCAAAACCAATTGCTCCTGGGTGTGCATTGACTTCTTCATAGCACTAGAAAGGAAGTCATCATAACCTACATGTGGTCTCAGACAATGCAAACCCCTGTTTATAAAGGTTAAAGCCTAGCAGAAATTAAAAGATCATCATTGGGAAACTAGAAGAACTTGGGGGGGGGGTGTCAGATTATATGCAAATGGTCAAGACTTAGGTAGCGAATTTACTAGCCAAAAGAAACCTACACCTACCGTTCACCAGCCTATCCACCAAAGCTCCCATATTATGTTGAAATAGGAATTAATTAAATAATAATCACCACTTTCAATCCTGACAACTATAAATGAGACAAACTTAAGCTCACACTGGGGGACCTCCAATGAAAGACTACCTGCTTAAGGTCCCCAAGATACCCTATAGATAGCCCTCCCCCATGAAGATTCCTGTAACCATGCACAGAAGGTTAACTCCAGGAATGAGAGCTGAATGTACTCCCAGACCCCAGAGACTATCCGGTTTGCTTGCACTAACAGCTTAACCAGAATACATCTTCTGAATTGTTTGCACTGGGTGAGACCCTGCTCCTTTGTGTCTTCATATATGCCATGCCACAAGTATTCATTTATAATGGAGAAGAGCTCAGAGTTCACCTAAATCTGAATTCTGGCCTTCCCCATGCATGGCAAGCCACCCCCATTCTCATTCCCCTGTTGGAGGCGGCAGGCATCATGAGTTCCACTGCAGTTGGCATTTTAGCCCTAATTGTGGGGGATAAAAACTTTAAGGAACTCAGTGCTCATGTAGACATAGACCTAGGCCATCTGGAAATTTTTATTTCCTACCTAGAAGCCCAAGTAGACTCCTTAGTGGGAGTTATTCTTCAGGATTGGACCTCCTCTTCATGAAACAAGGAGGTCTCTGTATAGCACTGGGAGAAACATATGGCCTCTATGCCAACCAGTCAGGGGTAATTATTAAAAAGCATTTAGCCATGGGCAGAAATCACCTTAAGGAAAGAGAAAAGAGACACTGAGAATCCAACAGCTAGTATCAATCCTTGTTCTGCTGACCCTCCTGCTTAACTACTCTACTTACATCAATTGCTAGGCCATTAATCCCTTTGCTCCTAGCCCTCCCTATAGAACCCTGCTTGTTCAACTGCCAACTTAATTATGTAAAACAGAGTATGAATTCTGGTGAATTGTTGGTGCTGAGGGTATAATATAACTCCCTGCCTCAACATGAGTCCACAACTTGACTCATGCCCATAGAACCAGGGAGAAATATAACAGGCCTCCAGACCTTAGCACAACTGATGCCATGTTACAGGCACCATTCTGACTTGGAAACCCAGCATGTTCTGCATGCAGCCACCAGCTGACAATAAGGACTTTCTTTTCAGCTTTACGAGTGTCTGTATGTGGTCTCTGATGGGCTTACCTTGCACAAATGGTAGAATCGTAGAATTGATTTGAACCTCAAATCGTAGAGAGAATATATTCAAGGGTTAAATCACCTAAACTGTAGCATTATGGAAGCTGACTCACACTTAGTAGTCCCTGCTAGGCTTCAGAATCTCCGGCTCTTTAGCAGGCAGAGGTTGCCTTGGTGTCTGCTGTAGGTGACTTAAGGAACACCTTTAGTACCATGGGCTCTGACTGACCCTTGATGAAAATCATTTTTGTTCAGCTGTATCTGATTCCGATTATCTGTTGTTGAAGCACAAGGGCCAAGGTGTGAACAAGAAAAAAAAAAGATAATAGTGTGCTGTTACATACCCTAGAATTGTAAATATCGTTCTCAGCGACAACATGTGAGAGCAGGTTTTTTTTTTATGATTCCATTCATTTATTTAATATATACCAGGCAGAAATTATAAGCTATTTAAGGCCTTAGAAATATTTATTGAACAGAAAACAGACTCATCTTCTTTATCCACACACGGCAATAGACTATGAAAAAAGACAGATGGAACAATCCAGAAGTAACAAGTCATGTCTTCAATGGCTACTTAGTGTTTAGAAGCTACATGCTTCTTCATCAACAGATGAAACGTGGCGCTGGAGCCATGCTATCTTCTGGTGAGGAAGTCACACAGCTCAGTCTGATTTCTGGCATTTCCTCTTGTGACGGTGGTATGTGGATGACTGGCGGAAGCTCTGGTTACACAGGGAGCAGGTGTAGGGCTTCTCTCCTGGGTGACTCCTCTCATGCGCGTTCAGATATGTTTGATTGCTGAAAGACTTTCCACATGTACTACATTCGAAAGGCTTGTTTTCCAGGTGTAGGACCTTATGTACTCTCAGGTCTGAGTGAGTATAGAAGCCTTTATGACATGTGGTACAGAAAAATGACCTCTCCTTCTTGTGTATTCTCTGGTGAGCTGAAAGTCTACAGGGATATTTAAAGGTTCTGAGACATTCCTCACATTTGTATGTCTTTGGGTCTCTGAGGGGTCTCTTT
>CABHPQ010082946.1:0-26902 GCA_902168405.1 Peromyscus aztecus
TCTCACTTTATGGGTGGTTATACTTTTATACATATTACTGCATCTAAGCGTAGCAGATTGAACTCTTTATTGCAGGAAAAGGACTACCTCAGGCTGCCCCCAAGGGTTGGCAAGGGCAAGAAAATGGTAGATCCAGACTTAGAAGGCTAGACAATAGAGACCGCCCTTTGTCACCGCAGAAGGTTCTGGAGGGTGGACTCCCTTTCTGCTTTGCTTCCTCACCCTCTAACATCCTTTGGCTTGCTAGTGACCACTGGCACCTTTATCTGTGCCCCAGTGTGATTCTCCCCCTTCGGGCACAAGAATGGAGAGTGCTGCGGCAGGTGGGGTTAGTCAAGCGCTTCTCAACCTGTGGGTCTCAACCCATTTGGGGATCAAACAACCCTTTCACGGGGGTCGCATATCAGATGTTTACATTCTGATTCAGAGCAGTAGCAAAATTACAGTTATGAGGTAGCAACGAAAATAATGTTATGGTTGGGGGGTCACCATAACATGAGGAACCTTATTAAAGGGTCGCAGCATTAGGAGGGTTGAGAACCACTGGATTAGAGGATCATCCATCAGGAGGAGGCATATCTCCCCATTCACAGCAGAAAAGAATATCCATTTCCACCAAATGGTAAATCTCACCATGGTAGAGCCAAAGCCTTGGTTCCTGACTTCCTATCAGTGCCCAGCACACAGTAGGTGTGTGGTTAAAGTCATTGACCAGATAGAGGAGGTCCTTTAAGACTGGGCAGATCACAACATTTAACAGCTGCAGGAGTCCCTGCCACCAAACATAATGGCACAACATCCCTGAGGAAAATCCCAGTTTCACTGAACAGCCTTCCTGTCCCCCAGTTCCCCTTCCTGGCCTCACAGTTCTCTGTAGAGACTAAGTTTCTGTTGAGAAAACCAGATGGAAGGGCACTGTCATAACCAGGAGAGGGATGGTCGGGCCAGTTTCATGCACAATTGGCCCTGGGCCATGGAAAGGATTAAGCCTTGCAAATATTTGCAGGGACAGTGCAAGCCTCTGCAAGTCTGCCCTAATTTCTCAGTGTGAACTCCTAGGAGGCAACAAAACAAAAGAACCAATGTCTATTAAAGGCTGCAGTTGGCCAAGTTCAACACAATGATGCCTTGTCCTATTTATTCCTCCTAACAGCCCCACAGAGCAGAGTCACCAAACTGTAACCTCTAAACCAAGTTTGACTCATCACCCATTTGTTTTGTTTGTTTGTTAGTGACAGTGTCTCACTATTGAAGCCTAGGCTGGTCTCAAACTCATGATCCTCCTGCCTCTGCCTCCCAAGTGCTGGGATCACAGGCTTGTACCACCATGCCTGGGTTCACCACTGTCTGCTTTATTATAAAATGTTATTGGGACACAGCCATGCTTATGTGTTTACATAATGTCTGTGGCTACTTCCAAACCCACAATGGCAGAATTAAGTGTCAGTCAGGACCATACCATTTGTAGAGCCCCTCTATTTTAGCTGAACTCTGACAATCCATGAAACAATAGAAATTTGGTTTCTAGAACTGAAGCAACCTGTTTTTCCAGATTCTTACCCTCCCTACTCTCAAAGCTAATTTGGAGACAGCTTGATTCCAAGTACATACTATGAACTACTCATCAATCACAGGACATAGAACCTGCCCCTTCCTCTGATACCCATAAGAAGGGGACTCCCCCAACTCTGAGTTATTTTCAGATTGCATTGACAGTTGGGTCTCACCTGATCATCTCAGGCAAGCCAGGAAGGGAAGGAGCATGTTGAAGCAGTGGCCAGTGTGAGATTCGAAGCTGACAAGTGAGCATGAGCGAAAACACAAACAGAGCAGAGGGACTGGGTTTGGGGTGGAGGAATGCTCAGGTGTTGAGCCACTCACCTGGAATACAGTCTAAAGAGGCAGCTCCCGCAGACCACAGGGCATTGGCTCCTCCCTGGCAATCACACTTGCATGCTTTGTGGTACCAGGGGTCCTCGACCTCATCCTGCAGGTAGCCAGAGTGGCACAAGTCACAAAAGTCATAGTCAAAGACAAGTGGCCAGTGCACCACAAGAAGTTTGTTTGCAAAGGTCAGACTCACTCCTTACAGTGTGTGCCTCTGAACACACACAGTGGCCACTCATCTTTGATTCCGTGTTACTTGGGTTGTGGCTGCTGCTGCTGTTTTTAGACAGGGTCTCTCTCATGTATCGCAGGCTGACTTTAAACTCACTACATAGCAGAAGATGACCTTGAATTCCCATCCTCCCATCTCTACCTGTGAGTGCTGGGTTTATAGATGGATGCCTTGTCCAGGTTATATGGTGCTTAGGATCAAGTCAAGAGCTTCTTCATGCATGCTAAGCAAACATTCTACCAACTAAGGTACACCCCAGCTCTGTATTACTTTTTTAAAATGTGTTTGTGCATGTGCACATGTTCAGGTGCACGTGTGCTTGGATATTCATATGTGTGGTGGCTAGAGAACAACTTTGGGTGTCTTTCTCAGGAATTCCATTTAAATTCCTTTGAGGCAGGGTCTCTTATCTGCCTGGAGCTCACCGATTAGGCTAGACTGGTTGGCCAGCTTGGCTTGGGATTCTCCTGTCTCCACCTCCCCAGCACTGGGATTACAAGCTCCTGCCAACATGCCCCAGGATTTTTTTTTTATGAGTTTTGTTGATTGAACACAAGTCTTTGTGCGCGAAAGCAAGCACTTTACCAAATGAGCCAGGGTCTCATTCAGCACAAGCTGACTGACCAACTTTCTATGTAGCTAAAGATAGCCTTGAGCCTCCCGATCCTCCTGCCTCTACATCCCAAATGCTGAGATTAAAGGCATGTTCCACCATGCCCTTCTCATCTTTGACTCTAAATATGTACATGCCTGTCGCTATAGGCAACCAGCTAATTATCTCCCAGGACTCCCTCTGTACCCAAGGGTAATGTTCACCTTGGGGACGGAGTTCCAGTACAAGGTTGGACTCATCATACTCCCTGGAGGGTCCTATTTAGGCATCTGATTTTAAAAACTACCTGTGGTAGTACATGACTGTAATCCCAGCACTTTGAAGACGGAGATAGGAGGATCAAGAGTTCAAGGTTATCATCAGCTACATATCAAGTTCCAGGCCAGCCTGGGCTACATGAGAATCTGCCTTTAAAAAAAGGAACAATAACAACAGCAAAACAGATGCCAGCCTAACTGGGTATGATATCTGTGCTACATAGAAAAATCCTATCCCGAGAACAAAGAAGCCCCCCCCCCAGTCTTACTAAGGGTGTGACTAAGTGTTAACTCACTTGCCTAGCATGAGCAAAGGTACCTAAAATAGGTCTGGGTGGGTGTTTTTTAGATTTTTGGGTTTGTTTTTGTTTTTCTTATTTCCTTGAAACAGGTTCTCACATGTTCCAGACTGGCCTTGAACTCTCTATGTCGTCAAAGAAGACCTTGACACCCCACTTCTACCTCTAGAGTTCTGGGATTCCATCCAGTTTAATGTAGTGCTGGACCATGGATGCTGGATAAGCACCCTGACACCTGAGTTATACTCCTAGCTGCTCCCCCACCCTCACCCTTCCTTCCTTCCTTTCTTTTCCTTTTTTCTTTCCTCTTTTTTCTTTATTCTTTTCTTTTTTCTTTTCTTTTTTTTTTTGAGTCAGGGTCTCACTTTGTAGCCCAGGCTGGCCTGGAACCCACTGTGTAGCCAGGTTAGCCTTGAGTGTCTCTGATCACTGAGTGCTGAATAATAGGCCTAATCTCAGTTTTAAACTTTTTTGAAAATACCTTTGAAAAGGGTCTGGGAAGATGCCTCTGTGGGTAAGAGGATTCGGCTGTGCAAATATGAGGACGACCTGAGTTCAAGTATGCAGCACCCAGGTAGGAAGCTGGGTGTGGCTGCATGTGCCTGTAGCTCCATTTAGGGGATAGAGACAGGTGATTTAGGTAGCTCAGGGCCAGCCCACCCAGCCGAAAAAGAAAGCTTCCAGTTTAGTGAGAGCACCTATCTCAAGGTAATGAGGGATAGAATAGAGGACGACATCCAAAGTCTTCCCCTCACCGGCAAATGCAAGTGCACAGGTGTGCACACCTTTACGCTCATGTACACACCCCTCACACCCCACACACAAAATAATATACATTTGAAAAAACCTCCCAGGCTTCAGGTATATGTAGCTCAATGCAAATCACTTGCTTAGCATGCACAAGGCCCTAGGTTTCACCCCCCTCCTCGCACTCTCCCCCAAATAGTGCTGGACTCATCCATTAGTTTTACTTCAACCAGCCTGCTTACTGTAACATACCTCTGTCGATGATAATCCCAATGTGGCTGAGCAAAAGAACAGAAGAAGAAAAAATGAAATTAAGGAAAGAAAGACAGAAATTCCACAGAATCATCAATTGCATGGAAAAGCAAAATGAAAATAACGCCATGAAAGGTTAGAAGCTCATTCTGGCTGAGGGCACGCCCACCAGGAGAAACTTCCACAGGTGCTGGGAGATGAGGTAAGAAAAGGATGGCAATTATTGTTGTTGTTCCTTATAGAATTATGGGAAATACATCAATAAAGCAGGACACAATAGACCTTTTATAAACTACACTTGTTTATTTGTTTATTTATTTATTTATGTGTAGGGGAGTAAGGGGACCTTTGCACCAGCGTGGAGATGAGAAAACAACTTGCAGAAGTCTGGTTCTCTCCTGCTGCCGCCGCCGTGTGGATTCCAAGGACCGCACTCTGCCCATCAGCCTTGCCTTTATCTGCAGAGCCATCTAACAGCCCCAGCACAGCTTATTTCTCACGGCCATTGTCAACACCATTAGCATCCCAATATACATCTCTCCAGTCCCCTCCTTTCTGTCAGAAAAGCCTTTTTAAATTTGTTTTTATTTTTAAGATGATAATATAATTACATCATCTCTCCCTTCCCTTTCCTCTCTCCAAACCCTCTCATATACCCCTCCCCACTCTTCTTCAAATTCATGGTCTCTTTTTCACTGATTGTTATTGTGTGCATAGATGCGTGTATATATACATATACATTCCTAAATATAACCTGTTTGGTCTGCATGATGTTATTTGTATGTATGCTTTCAGGGCCGACTGTTTGACACTGGACTGCTCTTCCCTAGGGCCGGCCACCTTGCTCACTCCTCAGCTGCCTCCAGTCAGTTTTGTTTGCTTGGTTTGTTATGTGGAACCCGAGCCTGGAACATGCTAAGCCTCCAATCTACCACTGAATTACATCCCCATCCCCTTCAGTCACCCTCCTCCTCCTCCTCTTCTTCCTCCTTTTCCTTCTCCCTCCCTTCATTTTTTTGAAAGACAGAGTCGCATGTATCACATGGCATGGCTTACCTCCAATTTGCTCTTTTGCCAAGAATGACATTGCAATCTTGATCTTCTTGCTTCCACCCTCCCTTTGCTAGGATTAAAGGCATGCACCACCAGACCTGGTTTATGTGGTCCTGGAGATTTAATTCATTCAAGCTAGGCAAGCATTCTACCAACGGGGAACTACATACCCAGCCCTTCAGACAGTTTTCTGTGTGCATTTTAAAACATACATTTGGTGTGGGGAATTAAACGGTGAATCAGAATCAACACGGTCTCAGGAGACATATGGGACAGGAGGAAATTTTGATTCTTCTTCTTTAGTGGTATAGATCTGTCATTGAACAAAAGAATCTGCATTTGCTCCTTTGTCACTGTTGTGACAAAACTTCTGTAGAAAGCGCCTTAAGGAAAGCTTTCTTTGGGCTAATAGTTCGAGGGTGCAGTCTGTCATGGCACACAAGGTGTAGTGGAGGTAAGAGCAGCAGAGCTGTGGTAGCAGGATCCTGAGGCAGCTGGTCACCCCACAGGCCACAGACACTTGCACACCCACGTTTATTGAGCACTAGTTACAGTAGCCACGATATGGAGCCAGTCTAAATGGCCATCAACAAAGAAATGGAGAAAGAAAATGTGGCATGTGTGCACAATAAATAATGAAGTTACATCATTAAAAAATACATTGGGGAGTTTACTCTCTAAACCAGTGGTTCTCAACCTTCCTAATGCTGCGACCCTTTGATACAGTTCCTCATGTTGTGGGGACCCCAACCATAAAATTATTTTGGTTGCTACTTCATAACTAATTTAGCTACTGTCATGATGTAAATATCTGTGTTTTCTGATGGTCTTAGGTGACTGCTGTGAAAGGTTTTGTTCAACTCCCAAGGGGATCATGATCCACAGGTTGAGAACCTCTTCTCTATTTCCCCTTTCTTTTTACCTTTTTCTTTTACTGATTAAGTCTTCCTCCTCCACCTTTGTTTCCTCCTCCTCCTCCTCCTCCTCTTCCTCCTGCTGCCTTTCCTCCCCTCCACCTCTTCCTTTTCCTCCTCCTTCCGGTGTCTGCCTAACAGACTACCCAGGGACTGATTCCCAGTCCCCTCACTGTGCCACATTCATGTTAAGAAAAGTCTGGCGTGGTGCCACATGACTGTGATCTCAGCACTGCAAGAGGAAGAGGCAGGAGGATCTGAGGTCTAAAGTTATCTTCAGCTGCATGGTAGGTAAGTCTGAGGCAAGCCTGGACACAGGAGACCCTGTCTCACTGAAAAAGAAAGTTGAAAACCAGCCTGCTCTACCTAGCAAAATCCTGTCTCATAAACAAATAACTGGGAGCAGAGTTAAGAACACTGAGCACTCTTCCAGAGGACCCAGGTTCAGTTCCCAGAACCCACATGGTTGGCTTACAGCCATCTATAACTCTTGTCCCAGGAGACCCTATGCCCTCTTCTGGCCTCTGAGTGTACCAGGTATATAAGTGGCACACAGACATACATACAGAGCAAACACCCATACACATAAAAAAATAATTACAACAACCAAATGGTTATTTTGGGTTGGGCTATTGGTTGGAAGGTCTTCTTGAGGTTTGTCTATAGTGTACAAGAGATACTAAACCAAATAAAATATGAATTACATACAAGTAATCTGGGGGCATTGGAAGTGCAAATTTAGCAAGAACAGGTTTGAGTCCTTCAGCTATGGGGGCTAAAGTAAACTGTAAGCATTAGCATCCCTCCCCAGCCATCCTCTCTGAGACAGGGTCTCACCATGTAGCCGTGGCGATCTTGGAACTCACTGTGTAGACCAAGCTGCCCTTGAACTCACAGAGCTCGCCCGTCTCTGTCTCCGAAGTGCTGGGATCAATGGCGTGCACCAACACACCTAGCTAGCCCCATACGTTTTTTTGGCCCTCCTCCTTCACTCCCTTCCCATACTTTCTGCTCCCCTCATGCCCCTGGTCCCCTTTCTACCCTCCAATAACTAACTCCTCTTCTGCTTTCCTGTCACATATATGCTGTTATCTGGTGGGAGCCCAGCTGCGAGACTGGCTCCCACATTTTACCTCAGGGTACTCTTGAGGAGAGAGGGATAGGAGATTTAGATAGAAGGATAGAGGATAGAGAAACAGAAACACAGGACAGCCTCGGGAGGGCTTGGATCCTTATCCACCTGCCCTTCCTGTCTCTTCTAAAGGGCTGTTTATAGGAATGCCATGGGTGGAGCAAAAGACCTCCCCCTAGCACAGCCAAGTGTAGACCCTTCCAATCACCTAGAAACCATGCACATGGTCAAGCAATCCTCTAATGCAGCTCTGGTGGGTAAGGCAAGCTCAGCTCTCACTAGGAAACCTTTGTGGGCCTCTACATTATCCCCATCCAATATCTCTCCTTTTCTTCTCAGCCTTTCCTATGAAAAAAGACATGCAGTATTTGTCTTTCTTAGTCTGACTTACTTTGTTTAACATAATGATTTCCAGTTCCATTCATTTTCTTGTAAATGTCATGGTTTCACTTTGACACAGGGTCTCACTATAGCTATGGCTGTCCTGGAACTAGTTTTGTAGACCAGACTGGCCTCAAACTCACAGAGATCCAACTGCCTCTGCCTCCCAAGTGCTGGGGTTAAAGTCATGCACCACCTACTTGTATATGGTTTCTCTGTCACAGGTTGACTTAGAATCCCTTGGGTAAAAGGAGTGGTAGACCTGGATCATATTGTAGTTCTAGTTTAAGGGTTTTTTTGGGGGGGGGACCTCTACACTGATTTCTATAGTAGCTATACCAGTTTACACAGCCACCAACAGTGAATAAGTGTTCTTCTTCCCCCACTCAACTTAATAAGTAAATTTGCATGCTTGTGTGTGTTCCTGTATGTACTGTGCATGTGCCTGTGGACGTAAAGGACAGCTTCAGATATTCCTCAGGAGCCATCTACTTTGTATATTTTTTGAGATATGTTCCCTTGGTGGTCTGGAAATGGACATAGAGGCTGGGTTAGCTGTTCAGTAAGCCCCAGGGAGCCTTCTGTCTCCTCTTCCACACTGTGCCCAGATTTCTTATTTGACTTCTGGGGATTGAACAGAGGTCTTCATACTTGCATATCAGGAACTTTGTCGGCTGAGCTCTCTCATCAGCCTAAATTTGCATGCTTTTATTAATCTGTCATTTGTCATAAGAAGTCTCAGCCATGAACCTTAGAAAGAATAAGTAAAATATGTTCATTTTCTCCTTGTTGGTGCCAAAGCCCCACTTCTTTTCAACAAAACGAATCCCTTTATTTCTGTTCTGACTAGAAAACAATACATACCTACTGTGAAATTAAAAAACATCCCTGAGTGTAGACAGTTGGAACTAGAAGCCCCTCCATTATCCTCTTTGCTATTTAACAAGAGAATCTGATGTCCATGGAAAACTTTGAGCTTGAGAGTAGACACGCATCTTTTTCACCTTGATTATAAAAGCTACCAGTTAACGAATACATAGTTTCTTTTCTGTGGCCACATTGGTGCACTCACTGTGAGTCTGGCACTGGAGCATCATAAGTTTGCTGCAGTGGAACAAGGTCCTAGAAGAGCTAGCAATGTGGTGGCTGCCAGTGAAGCTGCTGACCCTGAATCTTACTGGATTCAAGAGATATGCTTCCTTGATTTCCATTACAACCGCAGCATCAAAGCACACACCATGGGCAGTGCCCTGTGGTGTATCTCCTTCCAGGTCTTCAAGTCCTCCACTGTTAGTCACCTGGTACAGGCAGAACTGACCCTCTAGGGTAGGGTAGCAGTGGAAGTGTTGTTTCTGTGTTGGGTTTTTTGATATGGGATCTCATATAGCCCAGGCTAGTATCAAACTTACTATGTAACCAAGGCTGGCCTTGAAGTCTTAAGTACTCAGCATCTACCTCCTGAGTGCTGAGGTTACAGACATGCAGCTGGGTTTGTGAAGGCCATTTTTGTAGTTTACCATAGTGCTCTTTGTGTTCTAATTGTCTGGATTTGCCTTCCCTCCCCCCTGCTCAATTCCTATGTTGAAATCTGTTCACCAGTGTGATAGCATCAGGAGGTGGAGGATCTGGGAGGTGATTAAATCACTCCGGAGCTGTGGTTAGGCTGTCTGTCTGTCTTCATCAATGGAATGAGTGCTTGAATATGAGGTCCCAGAAAGCTAGAGACCTCTTGGATTTGATCCCCAGCACCACATAAACAGGACATGGTGGCGCTCACTCCTATAATCCCAGCACTTGAGAGATGGAAGTAGGAGGGCCAAGAAGCGCAGGGCCATCCCTGCTTCATAGTGAATTCAAAACCAGCCTGCAGCCAGCTTGAGCTATGTGAGACCGCTGAGCTATGTCCCTAGCACCAGAGAATGAGCGATTAGCCCCTGTCTGACTTAGGGGTTGTCAATCAGGAGGCACTGTGCTCTACCTCCCACCCTCAAATGAAGCTGGGATAGCTAAGAGACAGCTTCCCAGAAGTCCTGCTGGTTGCACAAATGTCAGTTTGCCAAGACTTTTGTGGAGAGATAAAAGAGAGGATCAAAGCCCAAATCTGTCACTGAAGAACAGCTACTAAATTTCAGGTGAGCCAACCCACAGTTCACAAGAGGTTCAGCAAATGGCTTTCAGGGACTTTTACATCCTTCCTTATTCCTGGAGGGGTAGCGGTGGGACTAGGCAGGCATGGTGTCGGAGCTTATTCCCATGGTTCATTGAATTGGGGGCTGATTTCTTGCAGGTTCCCCCACCCACTGGCTCCCCTTCTTAGCAAGCATTTGTCTGCAGGCAGCCTGGGATTCTAAGGTGCCAGTTTCCTATGAAAATGAACAGAGAAAGAAGGAACAGCAGGCATTTTACAGAAAACGCTGTCACCAAGGGAGCAAGGAACGAAAGTAGCTGTGCAGTTCCCCCAAAATGATTTAATCGCCAAAACAACTGGGGAATCAAAGCACAAGGCTTTTTTCTTTTTGTCTACATTGTAGAGCAGAATATAACATTGTTTGGAAAGAGAGAAAGGGAGGGAGGCAGCCTTTAGAAGAAAACGCATCAACGATTTCTATCATGTAGCTGCATCTTTTTCAGCCCACTCAGGTTGTTCTCATGCCCCCAGCACACGATTAAAGGTGATGTCTGCCACTTGTTCATCCTAGATGTGTGCAATATGGGCCAGTGTGCCCTTTTTATCCAAAGGGGAAACCCTTGTTACCACCACAACAACAAAAAAGTAAATCAAGGCATGCTTATTTCTCTGCACACCTCTGGACCTTGCAAGCCCAAGAAAAAAGGTATACATTAGAGACACAGAGAAATCATTTTGCTCTTTTTGATTGGGTATCACCAAATACTGTATTCACTCCCATAGAAACAGACAAAGCAGTGGAGAAAGGCATAAAACTATGAATGATTAAAAAAAAGCAACCAGCCCCTTAATCTACTTTAGAAACACGAATAAAGACACAGGAGAAAAGCAGCAGGCTGCAATAATGTCCCTCTTGGGAAGAAGAAAGAAGGAAATTGCTTCTGGTGTGAAAGTGTTGCTATTTTAGGCGACAGGCATATTCATGGGTAAATCTGTTATCCTTTCATGCTTCAACACAGATGAACCTCACAGGCACACAGCAAGCAAAAAGACAAAAGACCACATGTCGTGCAATACCATTTCAGTGTAAAGTCTAGAAGAGGCAAATCTATAGATGGAAAGGGAATCTGTGCATGCCAGGGGCTGGGGCTGGGGCTGGGGGGTGGGGAGAACAGGGAGTGAGTATTTATTTAATATCTGTAGTGATGAAAATGTTCTAAAACTAGATCTCACCTGCCATAAACCTATAAGTATATTAAAAACTATTGAGTTGTACCCTTTAAGTGAGTGAATTAAATGGCACATAAACCACATCTCAAAAAAAGTTGCTTTTGGCTGGAGAGATGACTCAGAGGTTAAGAGGTTGCTTTTGCAGGGACCCACACTCTATTCTTAGCACCTATGTCTGGTGGCTCATAGCTGCCTGGAACTCCAGCTCCAGGTGATCCGATGCCTCTGGCCTCCACAGACATCTGCAGATGCACGTACTACTCCCCATACACATAATTACAAATAAATCTTTTAAAAAGTTGCTTTTTACAAAGATCTGCAGCCTGATGGCGGTTATACACCTGCAAAAGGGACAGTTACCTGTAAAATGGAGCTAGATAGCTCCCTCTGCCTTTGTACAATAAATATAACCAAAGAATGGACTAATACATTTTAATAGGATGGATATTTTAATAATCATGAAGAGCATAGGGTCCACAATGCACAGTAGAAGATAAATAGGACCCCAACTTAGTTCTATGACATCAGTGGTTGTCTTAATGTGAGCACATGTGTGTTCCCAAATGAACCTTCTTCCAGTGCAAAAACGAAGCCCGTTCACTGATCTTATTTCACAATAATAAGAAGCTGCTGTCACCAAAGAATAGAAACAGCAAAGAATAAATGAGCCAAATAACCTTTGTGCTTGGGTTCCCACTGTCCAATGGAACATGTCTTTCCCATGTGTGTTGGCTTATGTCTCCATCTGGACTATAAACTGAGTAAGTGCAGTCATTGTGTCCTGTATTTTCCCTGTTTCCCACAATATCCATGTTGGCTCTGGGTAGAGTGCAGAGAAGGCCACCAGATCACACTGTCCATTTGGGGTTGGCTTATTTTCTTCTAGGTGGGGTAAGGGGTGGAGGGCCGGGGTTAGGTGGGCAAGAAAATGTATACTTCCCAACATTCCCCACTCAACCCTTCTACTTAGACAGATGCTATCTATGGTTTTTGTAGACATATCTGGAGCTCCTCAGTCATGCACCAGGATTAGTAAATTGTAGAACAGGACAAAGTCCTGTCCTCTTCTGCTTTCAACAGTTTGTCTTTTGTTACTGATCATGAGAGGGTGAGTCTAATTTAAAGATGCATTAGGGGCTAAAGAAAGGGCTCCTGGTTAAGAGCATTTGCTGTGCAGCTATGAGGACTGCAGTTTGGATCCTTGTACCTATGTAAAAAGCTGGGCCTGCAACACCAGTGCTGTGGGGATAAATCACTGGGACACACACACACACACACACACACACACACACACAGGAGGATCAGCTCACTAGGACTCACACATTAAACACACAGGAGGATCAGCTCACTGGGACTCACACATAAACACACAGGAGGATCAACTCACTGGGACTCACACACACACACACACACACACACACACACACACACACACAAGAGGATCAGCTCACTGGGATTCACACACACACACAGGAGGATCAGATCACTGGGACACACACACACACACAAGAGGATCAGCTCACTGGGATTCACACACACACAGGAGGATCAGATCACTGGGACACACACACACACACACACACGTAAACATTTAGAAGACTTCTACCCATGGGGCAGTGTACTGATTTGAACGAGAATGGCCCCCACAGGCTTATATATTTGAATACTTGGTTCCCAGTTGATGGAACTGTTTGGGAAGGATTAGTAGGTGAGGTCTTGTTGGAAGAGGTATGTCACTGGAGACAGGCTTTGAGTTTTCAAAAGCTCACACCAGGCCCAGTCAGTTATCTCTCAGCTTTGTGACTGTCTCAAGATATAAGCTCTCAGCTACTGTTCCAGCACTCTGCCTGCCTGCAGCCTAGTCCTTGCCATGATGGTCATTGACTCACCCTCTATAACTGTAAGCCCCCAATAACATGTTTCTTCTATAAGTTGCGTTGGTCATGGTGCATTAACACAGCAATAGAAAAGTAACTTAGACAGGCAGGGAGGGCCAATGAGCAGTGTTGTCAGAGAAGGGGACCTATTCTGATTCTGAGTGCCAAGTTCTGTTTACCTTGTTACAGATATTCAGACGTGGGTTTGTGTTATACCTGTGGAGGCCAGAGGACAATTGTGGATGTCATTCCTCAGGGGCCATCTTTTACTTTCCACCCCATTTTTTGAAACAGAGACTCCAGGGTGGCCTGGAGTTCACCCAGTAGGCTAGGCTGGCAGGCCAGCAAGGCTCAGGCATTGGGATTAGAAGCATGTATTACTATGTTTGGATTTTTTTCACTTATTTACTTTTCATTTTATGTGTATTAGTGTTTTACCTGCATACAAATGCATCATACCTCGTGACAGATGAGGTTAGAAGAGGCTGTCTGAGCCCCTGGAACTGGAGTTATAAAGCACTGGGAACCAAGCCTAGGTCCTCTCCAACAAGTGCTCTTAACTGCTAAGCTATCTTTTTAGTTCCCATGCCTGGATTTTTTTTTTTTAACAAGGGTTCTGGGGATCGAACCCTTGGTGCATGAGCTGTAAGCACTTCACAGACTAAGCTGTCTCTCCAACCCCAGACAAAAGGCTCTTGAAAGAACAAAGTAGTGAACAAATGAATCTCAACACCAGCTTGTCTGTAAGAGAAATTAAGTGTGAGCACTGTGAGTTCCTGTCTGAGAAACAGGGGTGTCTGGATCAAAGACTTTGCTTAGAGCTTTTTTTGTGTGAGAAAAGGACAAGGAACAAAAGAGAAGCAACAAAAACAGAAAATATCAAAAAGTCTGGGAAAGTTCATGGGGAAAATGGGCTATATATCTCAGGGACAGAGCCATTGTTTAGCATGCCCGGGGCCCCGGGCTCCATCTCCATGCCCAACCAAATAAATGAATGAATAAATAAATAAACAAACAAACAACAAATAATAAATAAATAAAAGGCACAAATTTCTGACTCTTAATTGCAAAGGGCAAGGATGGAATTCTGACAACTGGTTGCATGAACCCTCCTTAAAAACATGTCTTAGAAATTGGGTGTGGTGGCTCATGCCTGTAATTTTAGCACTCAGGAGGTAGAAGCAGGCTGATTGCTATGAAGTCACACCCAGCCTGGACTACATAGTGAGCTGAAGGCTAGCTTGGGCTTCTGTATGGGACCCTGCCCCCAAATAACAACAACAAGAATTAAAGGAAAAAAAGTCCTATATTTTAGGGTTTGCAGTATGACCTTGAGATTTTATTTTCAAAAGTCTTTCCAAACACTAGCAATACAACTATATAATGAAAGTCACTGATAGTTCATGAAAATGGGTACTTTACTATACATATTATATTTGTGTATTTATATTTGGAGAAAACAGAGGAGAATGGTATAAGCCAGGAATTCTGACCCTTATGTGTATTCATCTTGTCTGACTGACAAGTCATTTGCAGGGGAGTGAGGCCTTCTCTTCCCTCTAACACTCATAAACACACAATGTCCACAAAAAGTAATTCAACCAACTTCCTTCCTTGTTTCCTCCCTCCCTCCCTCCCTCCCTCCCTTCCTCCCTCCCTCCCTCCCTCCTTCTCTCCCAGACAGGACCTTCCTATATAGCCTAGACTCCCTCCCTGTTTTGAGACAGGGTCTCAGGTTGCCCAGGCTGGCCTCAAACTTAAGTAGCTGAGGTTGGCATTGAACTCATGAACTTCCTGCTTTAGTTTGCCCAGTACTAGGATTGCAAGTATGTGTAGCTACTCCAGAAAAAGGATGAAATAGGACTTTTGTATGATTGCTTTATAGTACTTCTGGAGATTGAACCCAGCGACTCATGAAGACTGGGCAGGGCTATACCACTGAGCTCCATCCCCAGCCCTTCAACCAATTTTTAGTATTTGAAAGTATGAACTTTAAAAAGAATTCTGAATTGATGGGTGGGTGCTTGAAAGTTGAGAGAGGCATGAAAGAGTATTCTTTCTAAGATTGAGAGAGAATTTAAAGTTTATTTGTTTGACATGTTAGAGATTTGGCTTTATTCTGTTCTTATTTAAGTATATCATGGCTGCCGGGGCCACATTTAGAAATTTAAAAATGACAGAGTATATTGAGTATTTAGGCTTTATTGACTCTCTTTGGATTATTTTATTAGACTTCTATTAGACTCCAGTGGTACTTGGCCTTATGCTAATCCATATTTAAACTGGGGTGACCCTTTGTCCTGATTTGCCAGGGACAGTCCTCGTTTACCCTTGCCCCAGCAGAGCTATTAATAGCTTCATCCTTAACCCTCAGTAATAGCCATGTTGAGAATATTAAATTCTACAATTGCTCTAACTTTGCCTCCTAAACTTTCCAAGAATACGCGATTTCTCATTAATTGTCCCAATTTACACTTGTTTTATATATACAGATTTTGAGGCCTTTCTTTCTTTCTGTTGGATTATGAACATCATTTGAACTTTAGAAGGCTCCTCATGGAACCAGGAAGCCAGTAGCAAGACAGTGACAAACATAGCCACACAAAAATGACTTTTAAAATTAATAACCTGTTAACTAACTACATGCTGTTATCCAATAATTTTTATTATTCAGTTTGCATTTCTATTTGTCAACTACTTTCTATTAAATCACATTATTAAATATTTAATAAATGTCAGTGGCAGAATAGCACATACCTTCATAGCCAAAGAGAAGTAACAAGAAGAAGCCTTCGATCTTGCATTGCATTTTCTCCTTGTCCTTGGCCACAGCTCTGCCTAACTGAAGTGGGGAGCTGGCCTAGGAGCAGGCGATTAACTTGAGCCTCTGGCCCCACTAAGCATCTTATTCCACTCAGCCCCCCTCTAGTTAACCCGCATAGTTCCCTGTCTCAACAGGAAGTCTCAGAAGATACTGTTGGCCTGAAGGTTGGTTTAGCAAAGAAGAGACTGGTGTTAGTCCCTTTAAATGTAAAGCGAGTAAAGGAAGGAAATGGAAACTATAGTCAGACCTGGGTCCCTAATTCTTTCTCCGACATCATTTTCTAGGGGGTGACCTTGAACAGTTTTACAGACTATTTGCAGGGAAGTGTCATGGTATTCTCTCCCAGGAGAACAGGGTGCTATGTTGACACCTGCTCACTCAGGAAAACACTGTTTCTGGTGGTGGCGGCTCAGTTCTACATAAGGATGTGCGGTGTTGAGTTACTTATGAGAATGGCAACATGGAAATAATCAGAATGTCCAAGGTTAGGAAGCTGGCTAAGTGCACAGATTCCCAAGTTGAGCTGGGAGGAAATCCCATAGCACCCACTTGTAATGGTGTGACCTCGAGGCAAATTTTCTGTCTGTAAAATGATGATGATAATAGCTACTTCACAGAATTCTGTTGAGGTTGAAATGGGATGATGCCACAAAACACGTAGTAAGGCTGTAGGTGTATCTTAGTTTAGGATGGAGAGCCTTGTTTGGAAGGAACATGGGGGACGGGCATGCATTTGATTCTCAGCATAACAAAACAAAACAAAGTACTTAGGTCAATGGCTGGCTTACTCAGCTACCATTATTACATGGCCATTAAAAATAAAGTTGATGGGAGGAACAAGGTGAATGGATGCAGAGATTCAGTTTTGCAAGAAAAAATTCTGAAAATCAATTCACAGCAACCTGAATACTTAACAGTAACTAACTGTGCATTTTAATGGTTGAGGTTTTAAAAAGAGTAAATTGACTGTTAACCAGAAAATCACATTACCTTTTTTTTGAGTTAGAAAAAGATGTAAATTCATATACTGTATAGTCAAAACTGGGGGTAGGAGAAGCCAAGAAAAAAACAAAAACAAACAAACAAACAAACCTAAAAGTTTCTATTTCCCCATTTAGTTCTCTGCTACCATCATCTCACCCTTGACCCCCAGGACCCTAGAAACCTTTCACTCATACTTTTGTCAAAGATAAAAACGTCCCTTCATCCCCTCGAAAGAAGTTCTCCCTGCAACAGAACCGTAATAATGGGAGCAAAGATGAACTGGAGAAATATTTAATCATCAATCAACACATGGGTGGGAGTGAGAGTAGTCAGGATGCATTATATACAAGCATGAAATTGTCAAAAACTACATTTAATTAATAAATTTAAAAGCATGACACTTATTCTAAACTGTATATGAATTCTTATTTAAAAAGAGGAATATTCATTCCACTAACCCTCCAGCTACATTGTTCTTGCTCTGTATTTTAGAGCTGAATAAGGTATTAAAGAGTTGAATAAGATATTAAATACTTAATCATAATCAACCTTTAAAAACGTCAGCTGCAATCAAAGCGTGGCCATGTTGACATATTTTCGTGGGAAGTTTTGACGGTCAACTTGTTCTGGCTCGGGAGGAAGGGCTGCTGCCGGGCACTACTGGTGAAGTATCCCGGAGCACCTCAGAGGTGAGATAAACAGCAGCTGAGGCTCCAACCCGCCCTGCCTCCACTCTGGGTTATTTCTCGGATCTGGCGATAGAGGCTGCGACCTTGGTGGAGAAGCGGTGTCTGTCATTTCGCTTCTGAGATATAAAGCTGTTAGGAATAATATAGGTAGAAGAAAGAGAAAAACAGTCTCCGGTTTTTTATTTTATGCAGGCTACTTATGAAAAACGTTTAAATCGCTACCGTGGTTCCACTGGGGCTCGAACCCAGGACCTTCTGCGTGTAAAGCAGACGTGATAACCGCTACACTATGGAACCCTCGTGCCCGCCTCTTTGATTACAAGCCTTTTCAGAGGGTGCAGCCACACGCAGAGGCTCCACAGGAAACCCTGCCCTCTGCCGTAGCCCCGCCCCTCCTCAGAGGCGCGGAGTTCAAAGCCAGATTTTGACCCTTAGGCTCAGGAGTTCTAGCAGACAGCCCACCTTGTGGCCCCAGCGTCTCGGCCACCTGAAACCTGGGTCCCTCTAACTTCCTGACTCCAGACTTTCCCTCAGCAGTGGGTGGGGTTTTACCTATCCTCAGCTGTGTCTCCTTTCCCACTTAGAGCCTCCGGACTGACTTGCCCTGTGGGAAGTCATCAAAAAGTCCGCTGCTCGCGGCAGCGTCTAGACTCTTAGCTCTGGGCGTGAGACCAGAATGCGGCTGCCCAAGCTGAAGAATCAGGCACTGCAGAGTGTGGTTGGGGTCATGTTTATGATGGCATCTGACTTGCCAGGATTGGAAACGGTCCAAGGCTGCAGCCCCCTTACCTCTCCCAACATTATTCCCTTCCTGAAGTCACCAAGGGGATCAAATTCTCAGGGCTTTCCTTCAGCCCCGCTTGTCTAGGGCTAGAAGCAGCGATTGTATGCAGGCCAACTCTTAGTGGTTGTCACAGAGGAAAATAGCACCCGCCACATCACATAACTTGAGAGGCCTGGTGCAAAATGAAAATGATTGTTTCGTGATTGTTAGGTTATGAAGAATTCAAATGGTGACCACACAGCCTTACACCCAGCGCTCTGACCCTGCTTCAAGGTCTGGGGACTCCCCATCCCTATCTCAGGTGAGTTGTTTGCTTTTTTGTGTCATTTTGCCTTCTTTAGGGCTTCTGAGTGGATCTTCGTCACCATCCTAGGATTGCTCACCACCCTCAAACTTGAAAACCTACTAAAAACCATTTGCAGATGTCTTTAACCATCCTGGTGGACATGACCTGTGGGGTGGCAGTTGTTCTTTCTCTCGGCATCTTCCTCTGAGGCTGGCAGGATAATGGAGATAGGATACTGATTATAAATAACACCCTTGTTTTTCTGATAACGCTGAGGAGGAAAAAAACCGGGGTAGGGTGGGGATGAGGGTAGAACGAACATAAATGTGGAGATGAGTGGAGTTTTAGTCCCCTTGTTGCTATTCACCAGCTGTACACGCAAAATGGTCGGTTCAACATGCTAATTCTCATCTCCTTTATGAAATACAAGGGTTGGACTGGACAGCTCTACTTTCACAGTGAATCTAAATATCAGCTTCATTTTCCAGACAGAAAAATGAAGACAATCGTTATCTTTTGCTTCTTCACAGACCTAGTTAAAGGCAAGCTTACCGTTAGTGATAGATCTGAGTTTGTTGTTTTTTAAGGCTGGATCTCATGTAGTCAAATTGCCCTCAAGCTGGCTGTGTAGCCAAGGATGATTCCCAATCCTCTTGCCTCTACCTCCCGAGGTCTATGAGTACAGGCCCATGCCACCATGGCCAGTTTTATGAGGTCTTTACATATACTAGGCAAGCATTGTACTACTGAGCTATGTCCTCCACTCCAGCCTGCCTTTTCTTTGACACATTTTTGTGAGGCCTTTTGAGTACTTGTTAGCTATGAAATAGCCATGAGTGGCCAGCCATCAGCTGAAGAATGAGTTTACAAAAGCCGTTCTTCCTACTCCTCAGTGGCTATGACCCACCTATTTCCAAACCCTCTATTAATTCAAAATAAGATGGCCAAGGATTGGCCCTAAAATTATACCTACCGGTTGTGTTTTAGTTTGTATCTCTGAGGAATGCTTTGCTTTGTCCCCAGATTTCCAACTCTGCCCTTGTCTATACGGGTCATTTGCCAGGTGCAAGTTTTAGCCAAGTCCCTACACTGATACTTTGTGGGCAAATGAAGCCGGAGCTCCACTAATGCATGCACCAGAGATTTGTGCCTTTGCAGAAATTGTTTTCTCTTCCTTTTCTCCATTCTAACTGGAAGGGAAGACCCTCCCTGTCCCTCTCAAAGTGTGGTCACAATGACTATTATTAGCCAAGTACAAGATAGCTTACAAAGTACTCTCACATTTTTCTTGGGTGATAGCCCTGTGAGGTAGCCAAGCATTACTATCTCCATTTTTAAGTTGGAGGAACTGAAGCAGAGGAGTTGAAGTACCTTGTCCACGACCTTGCAGCTGATGAGTGGTAGGGCTGGGTTGGTACTCACACTGCTGATGGATGCTCAAGAGGCTGTGTAAGGATCAAGTCCATAAAGGCTACATGTTCTCCTAAGAGTGGTTTGAGCTCTTGTGTATTTTCTCTGTGTGGAAGCAGGGAAGTGGAGATGCATATTTTATTCTTTTGCAATTTTTAAACAAGATTCTCAGAAGTAGGAACTATGAGCATGCTAAAACAATTGCTGATGACTTTTAACTTGGTGAGGTCGCCAATGGTGATACTTTTACCTGGAGTTTCAGTTTTGTAAGTTAAGTATGTGAGGCCTGACACCCCCGTGTGTACTTACAAGTATCTGAACAAATATAGGAAAAATATGTAAATAAATTAATAATGAAGACTAGAAGTCACCTCAGAGGTTTGTTTGAAGTTCCCTGATTTCTCAATGGTTTGTGTTACTTCCCTAGTGTTTGGCTTTATTGATGGAAAGCAATTTCATCTAAGAAACCCTAGCCCCCGTTAGGAAGCCTAGTTTATCCAATTGCCTTTGCTGACTGTCTCACTCCATCCTTAATGAGAACTGAGAATTTAGTCGGGAAAGCAAATCACTGCTACAGCATGGCAGAGCTTACCTTACTTCTTCTAGCTTACCATGATCAAAACACCTTGAAACTACCTTCTGTAACACACACTTGTTGCTTTTGAGTCTCATTTTTCCACAGTCCCTTTTATCTGTCTTCTTATTCAGCTCAGGTTCTCTGGCCATTTTTATCACTTCTTATCTGCTTCATTGCTTTCAGATATATATGCATGTATACACACACACACACACACACACACACACACACACACACACACACACACGTTTTCATTTTATTAGTGTTTTGAGACTGGGTCTCTCTATGTAAACATGGCTAGCCTGAAACTTGCTGTGTAGACCAGGCTGGGCGCAAACTCAGAGATCACCTGACTCTGCCTACTGAGTGCTTGGTTTAAAGTCATGTGCCACCATGCCTGGCTGTTTTTTATTTTTTGAGGCAGGGTCTCACTGTGAAGCTATGGCTGGCCTGGAACTTGACATGAAGACCAGATGGCCTTGAACTTGCATTGATACACCTGCCTCTGCCTCCAGCATGTTGAGATTACAGGTGTGTACACTGGAGTGCGTCCTTAAACTGTTGACAAAAGTAGAATCTCTTCAATTCAACTTGATGTACTGCCTCTGGTCCAAGAAAAACATAACCCCAGGCTGAGTGGCTTTATATTAAACTCATTATTACATACCTCACGTGAGCCCTGTAGTCCAGCGTGGTGGCTACTTTTGGCATTTGTTCTCTACCTCCCTGTGGTGGTTTGAATGAGAACAGCCTCCATAGGCTCATATGTTTGAATTCTTGGGCTCCAGTTAGTGGACCTATTTGAGGAGGATTAGGAGGTGTGGCCTTGTTGGAGGAGGTGTGTCACCGAGTGTGGGCTTTGAAGTTTCAAAAGCCCACACCAGGCCTAGTCTGTCTGTCCTGTCTGTCTCTCTGTCTCTCTATCTCTCTCTGTCTCTCTGTCTCTGTCTCTCTCTCTCTCTGCCTGCTGCCTGTGGATCTGGATGTAAAGCTCTCAGCTACTGCTCCAGTGCCATGCCTGTCTGTTCCCCACCATGATGATCATAGACTAACCCTCTAAAATAGTAAGCAAGTCCCCAATCAAATGCTTTCTTTTATAAGAGTTGCCTTGATCATGGTGTCTCTTCACAGCATTAGAACAGTAACTAAGGCACTCCCCCACAAGACAGTTTCAGTCTCCTCTCCCTATGCCACCTGTATCTCCTCCCCAAATCTGGAGAGGGAAAAAATGAAAGCAATCTGAAGAGAAGTACAAGGACCACCTGCCCCTGTCTCATATATTTCTTTCTTTAGTGTTTTCTCATCACAGCCCTGTGGACTGGACTGTGTAATAAGCATTAATGCGTTTTGTAGCATCCCTGGCCTCTATTCACTGAATGACTACAGCACCCACCATCAGCACCTCGTTGTGACAATTCAAATGCCCTGGGGGAAGGGATGTCTTATAAGGCCTCTTTGATAATGCCTGGGATCCTTCTGTTTGTCACGACTGGGAGAAGAATGCTGTTAACATCTAGTGGATAAAGGGCAAAGATGCTGTTCAATGTCCTCCAAAGCACAGAAGATTTCCTCACTAGAAGGCGTGACCTGGCCTCAATGACAGAAGTGTCACAGTTGAAAAACCCTGATCTAGATAAATTGCATTCATTCTTTTTTAAAAAAATATTATTTATTGAGAGAGAGAGAGAGAGAGAGAGAGAGAGAGAGAGAGAGAGAGAGAGAGAGAGAGAGAGAGAGAGAAGGGGGCAGAGGTCAGAGAATGAATTAACTCTTTTAATTCTCACAACAGCCCTAGGAAAAAACTATTACGTCTGGTTTCCAGGAGGGAAAACTAAAGCACAGAATAACTGGGCAACTCAACTCAGTCACACAGCTGGTAAATAAAGGAGCAGGGTTTGAAAACCAGGCCATGTTTAAATTCCCTAAGCTGTGTTTCATTTCGGCATTACACAGCGTAATTTTGATTTTGCAATGTTTCACTAAAACAGTTTGATTTCCTATGTCCCTCACAGCTGGGAGAGATGATGTGACATAATTCCGGCCAATCAGAGGACTGTAGGCGTCCAAAACATTTTCTTTAAAAGGAAGTAAATTATTGGCATGTGCCATTTTTGCATTAGTTCTGCACATTGACCTTGCTGTCTGAGAACCGCTGTGAACTAAAACATAATCCTACTAAAAGTGGCCATTCTCATTCTGTCCAGAATGTGCATGTCATGCTGGCAGCGGATGGGCCGTTGTGATTATGTGTGGACAAGTATTAAGAAAAAAACTACATGGTTTGGTTGAAAGAAGGAAAGCAGCTGCACTTCCTATTAGCAGATTCCTTGTTATATGGTGAAAAATAAAACCCCCTAATTTGTAATTTCACTGTTTAGTGGGAGTTTCAGTTATATGAGGGAAAATCCAACCCTACTGATTGATGATTGACTCCCACATTTCCCACTGGTAGCTGTTTCCTATATCACTTTGACTCTGTCTTTAATCTGCTCACCAGCTGCTGATGGACTGTTTTGTGTCCCTGCTTATGTGGGGAATATGTCTTGGATCACAGTGTTGGGTGGTGTGGGAGGGCTTTTTTTTAAGCCTCAGACATGGCCCATTTCAAGAAGTTTAAAGAACATTAGTTAATTCAAAGGACTAATTTGTTCTAAGATGTTAATGGAAGATAATGGCTTGTATGGGTTTCCTAATTTAGGATGATAAATTGATTTTTATAATAATTAGGGCCATGTGTCCTTTATCTGAAAGAAGAAATGCAAAGAGAAAAAGGCAGATGGGATAGGAGACAGTGTGATTGATAGGCAAGAGTCTGTCTTAATAGTGAAGTACTCTGTATCATATTCCTCTCCAGACTAGCTATTTATAATCTTTAAAATTATCTACAATCACACTCAATGAGATGAGATTATATATAAACAGACATTCTAGAAATAGATCATCCCCGAATACTTCGTCACCCCCTTTCTCACTGGTCTTGAGCTACCTCTAATTCCTAAGGTCACTCCCTGGGACCATGTAAGTGGACACAAGAAAAACTGGCTACTCCCTACTTCCATAGAGCATGACTTAAAGGGCAACATCTGAAAGCAACCAGTGAAATATGCTGGTCCCTCTACTTCCTCAGCACTTACTGCCTTGTTCAAGTGTCCACATGAATTCAACTGTGCACACAGTCAAACTTGCTGCTAATCTGATCTCCATAGCCTGCTGGAAAGATTTCAAGAGTGGTGCAGGTGATCTTTAACCCAAATCATATATGTATTTTTATTAGTGATTTAAAATATTTGGGATTTAAAAATACAATTAGAGTATAGTCTGAAGGCTATGTGCAATAAAAAAAACCAAGATCAATGAATGGATTAAAAACAAAACACAAGAAAACTCAGTTAAAGGCTGTCTTCAGGCTAGCAGTTTTCCTCTGCTAAAGCCTGCTAAAATGCAATGGGTTCTATTTTGTGCAAAATGAGCCAGCTGCCATGACAACTGTCTGCGAATATTATTTTACTATTCGTCATTAGTTTCCAGTAGCTGCCTCTGGGTCCAATGTTCATTCTAAAACCCAGATGCACATCCATTCTTAATGGAGTTCTCCTGGACATGTTTACAAAAAACAAAACCACACTTTCAACTGGCTGGCGCTCTCCTTTCAAAGAGAGATTTGAATGAATATATACAATTGCAAATTGATTATGGATTTTCATTGCTGATTTTCACTTTTCTCCTGGAAAAGGTGATTTGGACATAAATTTATATTGAGCTCAACTGTAGCTTTCATTAAATAGGTGCACTCAATCAGAGTCAAAGAAGTTTCCTTTTAGACAAGCAGTCCATGTGTTTAAAAAAATAGATTTTGAGGATAAAGAGATGGCTCAGTTGGTAAAGTATTTGCTGCTATGCAAGTGTGAGGACCTGAGTTTGGATTCCTAGCATGTATGTAAACAGCCTGATATAGTGTAGCTCATATCTGTTCTAGCTATGACCTTGAAGCACTTGAAGCACCACCCCTAGAGATGTAGCAGGTAACTGTCCTACCTACCTATACCTTGAAGTACCTGCCCCTGGAGTGTGGCCTCAGGGTTACCCTTAAGACCTGAGATGCATGGATGCTGCTCTCTTCTCCCTCTTGTGGGCTTGGATGCTGGGACGGACTCAGGCAGAAGAAGAGCATGGGACTGTACCCTGGCCTTCCAGGACCCTATGTCTGTTCTATAGTGAGTCTTCCTTCCTAATACATTCCTTTACCCTTTAAACAGACTCTGTGGATTTCTTATAATAGTGTAGTGGTGTGCACCTGTAGTCTCAGTGATGATGAGACAGAGAGAGACACTCTCCAAAGATAAGATGGAGGGCAGGTGAGATGGCTTAACAGGTAAAGACACTTGCCATGTAAGCCTGACAACTTGTGTTTGACCCCTGGAACCCATATAAAGGTGGAAGGAGAATAACTCCACGCAGTTGTACTCTGATCTCTACACATGCACCATGGCACATGGAAGCCTACACACACTCACCACACACACTTACAGTCACCACACACACTCACCACACTCACACTCATCACACACACACACACACACACACACACACACACACACTAAAGAAGACATTTTAGAAAATAAGATGGAGAAATGATTAAGACACCCAATGTTTGACTTTGACCCTTGTTTACACATGTGCACATGCATGATCTTACACATACAAGTATAGCAATTTCTGTAATTCCAAACGAAAGTACATCCCATCCCAAATGATTTTGCAAAACAAGTTTCAAACAAATCTTATTTGAAATTCCTAAGATAAGATTTGATACAGAGATTTATAAACCCATTCCATTTCTCTGACCTTCTTTTGGTCTTCCCTTCCCCAAGTATCAAGTTTACCCTCTCAGTAGACTATCCTTATTGTGGCAGCATTGCTCAGAGCTGCTGTGGGGTGGTCTGTATGTCAAATCTGTTGCTCTGATTGGTCAATAAATACAACACTGATTGGCTAGTGGCCAGGCAGGAAGTATAGGTGGGACTAACAGAGAGGAGAATTGAGAGAAAAGGAAGGCGGAGGGAGTCTCTGCCAGCCACGCCAGGACAAGCAGCATGTGAAGATGCCGGTAAGCCACGAGCCACGTGGCAAGGTATAGATTTATAGAAATGAATTAATTTAAGATATAAGAACAGTTAGCAAGAAGCCTGCCATGGCCATACAGTTTGTAAGCAATATAGGTCTCTGTGTTTACTTAGTTGGGTCTGAGCGGCTATGGGACTGGCAGGTGACAGAGATTTGTCTGACTGTGGGCCAAGCAGGAAAACTCTAACTACACAGAGCAACATACTTGGGTGAGTACATTGAATCTTGGTCCCAATTCTCTTTTCAGGAGCCCTGAGATTCACTTATGTTCCCTCTCTAGTTATGTGTTTTGTCCAAGTCTTCTAGTAGAAGAGGATGTGCTAACTGCCTTAGGTCTGAGATATATGCCCAGCCTTGAACAAGTGACATTGCTTGGGAAGTGGACTATATTAATTGGCATAAGTCATCAGAACCCGCAGTTAGGGTGGAGTGGTATTAATCTAATGCAAAAACATAATCTGAGAATCTGGAAAAGGTTGACTTCAAAAAGGAGAATTGAGGTTCTATTGCAAGGAGGTCAAGGAAATACTTGCTGGTCTTATAACAATAATTGTATTTATGGACTAATATAAACAAGGTAATACTTATACCATTTTACAAGTATATTGGTTAGAGGAAGTATATGGCTTCAAATAATAAAATAGCAGAAGTTGAACACCAAAGGGTTGTTGTTTTTTTAATCCTTTGTAATAGAAGCCAAGAAATATCTGAGGCATATGTAGCACTTTATCACTTACAATAAATTTCTACTGAAAATGTTCTCTTTAAATATTATCTTCATTTAAAAATATTTTTATTTTATGCGTGTCTGTCTGTGCACCATGTGCATGCAGTGACTTCAGAGGCCAGACAATGGTGTTGCACCCCATAGAACTGGAGTTACAGAGGGTTGTGAACTGCCATGTGGGTGCTGGGAATAGAACCCAGGTCCTCTGCACAGAGAGCCAGTGCTCATTCTTTTTTTTTTTTTTTTCGAGACAGGGTTTCTCTGTGTAGCTTTGTGCCTTTCCTGTAACTCACTCTGTAGCCCAGGCTGGCCTCAAACTCACAGAGATCTGCTTGCCTCTGCCTCCCGAGTGCTGAGATTAAAGGCGTGCGCCACCACCTGGCTCTAGTTCTCTTTCTTTTTTTTTCTTTTTTCTTTTTCTTTTTTTTAAAATTTTAATAAAAATAATATAATTCAACTTTACATATCAGCCATGGATTCCCCCGTTCTCCCCCC
>CABHPQ010082970.1:4558-25310 GCA_902168405.1 Peromyscus aztecus
AACAATTATCAAGCAAGAATTACAATATCTAGTCTAGCCAGGTGGTGGTGGTACATGCCTTTAATCCCAGCACTCGGGAGGCAGAGGCAGGCAGATCTCTATGAGTTTAAGGCCAGCCTGGTCTCCAAAGTGAGACCCAGGAAAGGCACAAAGCTACACAGAGAAACCTTGTCTTGAAAAACAACAACAAAAAAAGTCTAGTCTATCTATTTATAATATCTAGTCTATTTGTATTTGGCAAAATTAAAGAAGATATTCTATCTATATTTGTGAGTCTAAGGTTTCATATCTAACTTATCTTTTATCATGACTAAGGAAATTATAACTATCTAGTCTTCAACTACATCAAAGACCTCAGAAGGATATAATATTACCTTAGAAATGGGAGAAGGACGCAAGCAACTTTTGGGAGTCTTGTGAGAATAGACAGAGACAGCTGGCAGCCTGGACAGTCATCCAAAGTTCCTCTGTAAAGTTGGGGCATCTGTCTTCTGCCCACAGGCCTAGAGTCTCTCAGTCACTTCTCTCTGTGTCCTGTAGAATGTCTGGCAGTTTCCTCTGCGAAGCAGGAACCTGAAGGACCAATTTGCCAAGCAAAGTTCAGTGGTCACCTTCCTATGGGTCCTGCATGTCCAGTCGATCAAGCAGTCCAGGCAAGAACAGTTTCTTGCTCAAATGGCTATTTTTGCCAAGAAGAAGATAAACTCCATATGGAGTGTCTTCAATGCCCATCCTCCTCTCTGAAGTAAATTAGTGCTGCCAGGAGCAGACATGTCTCACTGTCCATAAAGTCTAAATTTTTAAAACATTTTAAATGCCATATTCTATAGGTCTTTGAAGTGTTTGAAGATTACCTATCTATCTGAAATATATCTATGTATACCTAGAAAACTTAACTAACATGGCTACAAGTTTGACTATCATAGATGACTAATTATTAATCTTTATTTCTTAATTATCCATTATAATCTAAATGAGTTACATAAACATAATACCTCAAACAAGAGTAGAAATATACATACAGTATAACAAAATTTACTTTCAATTTGTATCAATAAACTAAAATCCATATCAATGTAAAATATTTTTAAACAAGTTGCTCTTTAAAAGTAGGTTCAACAATCTACCCTTTTATCCTATCATATCTATATCCTATATTTCTATATCATATCCCCCTTTCTTCTTTTAGAAAGATATTGACTATGACCAATAACAATTTGAAACCAACAACCTAAACAAAGACAAACATCCATAATCTGTTTTTTGGGAATGTGGGTGTAGTTTTCTAGGCTACTTCCAGCTGGATGAGGGCACTGTATTTTTATGGGGACATAAAGAAAAATTTAGGATTATGGAGTAGTCATAAGGCTGCATTGTCTGAGACAGTTGCCTTGAAACAGTTCTGGATGTTAGCTCATCTGGGCCATGGTGTCATCAGAGAACTTTCAGGGGGTCTTGGCTGGTCAAACCTGATGTATCTTAATCTGGAACAAATCCATAGCCTCTTGCTTCCTGTGGAAACAAAAGCAGAGCCTCCTTCCCAAAGCAACATATCCTTAGATCCAAATTTTGAAGGCAAGGTACCTTTAAAATATACATATTGTTTTAACTGAGCAGTCTTTACAATCAAATGTCTTTCTGCAATTAAAAATCCCAAAGACAACACAATACAGATTCTCTGTCTGATATCCATCTTTACATGGATTATTTTTATATTACTTTTACTTTATCTTTAAAGACTTTATTTTTTGAAACTATCTATTTCTTTATATAACTGCATATGTTACTTTTTTTCTCTCTTTCAAGCCTATGTACGACAAAATTCTAAACGGTCTTATTAAATAAGAAACACAGAGCCAAATACAGAGTTAAAAGCCCAAGAGATCAGAACATTAGTGAAGAGCCAAGACCACCTTATCTTACCACTCGCTGCCATCCTTCACCTGAGAGAGAGACCTTCTTCCTGTGTCTTGTGTTTTATTGCTTTCCTGTTCTGCCTTCTCATTGGCTCTAAGCCCAGCCACATGACTTTATCGTCACTGCCTCTCTGTACAGACCTCCTGGTCTCTGTGGTTGATACTGGGATTAAAGACTCAAGGGTCACCATGCTTGGCTGTGTCCTTGACCACACAGAGACTCCGCCTGCCATGTGATTGGATTAAGGGCATGGGCTACCACTGCCTGACTTCTATTCCTGGCTCGCTAATGACCTCTGATCTCCAGGCAAACTTTATTTATTAACATACAAATAAAGTCACATTTCAGCACAATTAAAATGTCACCACACTTCCTAGTAGTCAAGTTTATTTTAATCATCTTCATACTAAAGATAATTCCTTAGAATTTGTCAAATCACTTAGCAATGAGGGTATTCAGAAAAAAAGAAGACAAACATAAAACAACAGATATTTACATCTTCTAATGTATACATATATCTTTTTTGTTTGTTTGTTTGTTTGTTTGAGACAGGGTTTCTCCATGTAGTTTTGGTGCCTGTCCTGGAACTCGCTCTGTAGACCAGTTGGCCTTGAACTCTCAGAGATCTGCTTGGCTCTGCCTTCTGAGTGCTGGGATTAAAGACTTGTGCCACCACTGCCTGGCATGGGTTCAACCTTAACTCATAGCCTAATGGATTCAATCTTAACTCGATGACTTCTTTTTCCACAGAAACTTAACTTGCTTTAAAAAAAATAAGAAAGGGCCAGCGGTGGTGGCGCACGCCTTTAATCCCAGCACTCGGGAGGCAGAGGCAGGTGGGTCTTTGTGAGTTCAAGCCTGGATCACAGAGTGAGATCCAGGACAGGCACCAAAACTACACAGAGAAACCCTGTCTAGAAAAATCAAAAAAGAAAAAAAAAATAAGAAAGGGAAAAGTGTAATTCACCCAAAACATACAAAGCATTTATTCAACCAGTACATTTTTGCTATAGGTCTATGTTTTATAGACTTGTTCCTTACTTTCTCAGGTGAAAGTGTTTAAAGTGACTGGTGCTGCAATAGTTAGAAAGCCAAGTCTACTTCCAGCCTGAGAGACTTGGAATCATTTTAGGAAGAATCCTCCTGTCTTCATGCTCCAGAACAAAGTGATATATAGGAGCCATTTCATCTTTACTTTTAAATGCAACAGCACATGAGAAGATACTCAATATCATTTGTCATCAGAGACAAATACTATAGTGGAGACCACAATCACATAGCATTCCATACCCATTAAATGGATATCATGTAAAAACAACCAACATGGAACATTAGTGAGGTTGTAGAGAAACTGGAATCTTCATTACCTCAATGGTGAGAATGTTCAATGGTATGCAGTCCAGCACACAGCTTGCAATTCCACTTCTAGGGATCTACCGAAGAGAAACGGAAATGTATGTAAACACAAAGATTTGCATGTAAATGTCCATAACAACACTATTTGTAATAGCCCAAATGTAGAAACAACCCTAAAATATACCACCCAATGAATGGATAGACAAAACATGATACCACTGTAACAACAGAATACTATTCAGCAGTGAGCAAGAACAAAATTCCACATACTAGAAAAGTAGTGAACATCATGTTAAGTGAATGGATGTAAAAGACCACACAATATATTGTGGTGATACTTTGTGCTCTGACGAATAAAGCTTGCCTGGAGATCAGAGTGTAGAATTAGCCACTAGTTAACCCTAGAGGGCAGGCAGTGGTGGCACACGCATTTAACCCCAGCTCTTGGGATCTTACACCTTTGATCCCAGTACTTGGGAGGCACATGCCTTTAATCCTAGCACTAGGGAGGAGGAAACAGGAAGTGATATGGCTGGGCAGGGAGAGGAATATAAAGCAGAAGGAGACAGGAGTTTGGCTCCCTTTTAGGCTGAGGAGAAGGCAAGGTAACAGGTGGATATGGGTTGTTCCCTTGTCTCTCTGATCTTTTACCATTTACCCCAATATCTGGTTCTGGGTTTTCATGTTTAAGACCAATTAGGATTCAAGCTACTGTATATGATTAAGTGGATATTAAAAGCCTAGAATAAGTAAATCTACAGAAAAAGAAAATAGATTCATGGTTTCCGAGGTCTGGAGGAGGGAAGATAGATTAACTACAGTGGACACAATAGATTTTACAGGGGTTCTAAAATGTTTTTAAATTGAATTATAGTAATGACTATACTAAAAAGTATATTTACTAAAAATCATTAATTTTTACATTTAAGTGAATAATTCTTGTGGAATTTAAAGCATTCCTCAATACAATTTTTGAATTTTTGTTTTGTTTTTGAGACAGTTGTGGTGATATTTAATTTGTGCTGAAATGTGGTGATATTTTATTTGTGCTTTAATAAATAAAGCTTGCCTGGAGATAAGAGGGAACAGCAAGCCATTTTAAGTAAACAAACAAGTCAGGCAGTGGTAGCACATGTCCTTAATCTGATCACTTGGTAGGCAGGATCTCTGTGTGTTCAAGGCCACACTAGGGAACAGAGCCAAGCGTGGTGACACAGGCCTTGTCCCAATACCAAACACAGAGGTCTGGAGGTCTGTACAGACAGACAGAAAGTGACAGAGCTGTATAGGAAGAGGAAGTGATGTAGCTGGGCTAAGAGAGCCAATGAGAGAACAGAACAGAAAAGGCATATAAATGTGAGTAGACAGGAAGTAACTCACATTTGGAAGGTGCAGAGTTGGTGAGGTAAGGTTGACTGGTGGCTTTCCCTATTTCCCTGATCTTTCTAAGGCTTTCACCCCTGTATTTGGCTCTGTGTTTTTTATTATTAAGACCATTTAGAAATTCGTCTACAGACAGGATCTTGCAATTTAGTCCAGGGTGTGCTTGAACATGCTATGTAGCCCACTCTAACTGCAAATTCATGGTCCTCCTGCCATATCCTCCTGAATGTTGAGGTTGCAAACATAAGCCATGATGGCTGACTATATTATTGAAATTAATAGTTATTCACTTTGTATAGCAACAGACCCTATTTCTTCCAGCTTCTGGATCTGGAGTCCCTGCATGCTCCTAATCCCCATATAACACCCAGAATCCACTCAGCACCCTAGGAAAGGGGACATGCTGCCTTCACCTGTGTAGGCCAGGTTTCTGTACTTTTAAATTTGCACTAGCATTTAGCAGGGGTGTCAGTCTTCCCAAGAGACAATTTCTATCACACAGTGGATCCCATCATGGAAGATGCAGTTCTTACACATTTCCAAACTGTGCAAGGAGAGGCCCTTTGGGGTGGAGGTAAGGTTTCAAGTGGGTACAGCATATTTCCCTTGGTCTTAAGCAGTTAACAGCATGTTCTTAGAAATGTTCATTTCCAAGTTTCATTCTTTCACTTATTCGCCTTTCTTCCAGTTTACTCCATTTTTTTTCTTAAAAGATATTTCCTGAAGAGTCACCATGTGAACCACATACTGTATGTATCTGTGTATATACAGATATATACATTAATACATTTATGTAGATGTAACACTTAAATGACACTTTCTCAATGTCAGACAGACTAAGTGCTTTACATATGTAAGGTAATTTGATCCTTAACACTATGAGGGAGTGTGTTGTAGTTTCAATGAGAATAGCCCCCATAGGGACACACACACACACACACACACACACACACACACACACACACACATGCTCCACAGTTGATGTAACTATTTGGGAAGAGTTAGGAGGTGTGGCTTTTTTTAAGAGGGTATGTCACTAGGGGTGGGCTTTGAGGTTTCAAAAGTGCTCCCATTCCTAGTTTAGCTTTCTCTGTCTCTCTGGCCCAGTGTCTGTCTGTCTGTCTGTCTGTCTCTTTCTCTTTCTCTTTCTCTGTCTCTCTCTGTCTCCCACTCTCTCTGTCTCCCACTCTCTCTGTCTCCCTCTCCCTCTCTGTCTCTCTGTCTTTTTCTCTGTGTGTGTGTCTCTCTGTCTCTCTCTGTCTCTGTCTCTCTCTGTCTCTGTCTCTGTCTCTCTCTGTCTCTGTCTCTCTCTCTGTCTCTCTCTGTCTCTCTCTCTCTCTCTCTCTCTATATATATATATATATATATATATATATATATATAAAATCTGCATGTGCATCAGGATGTACGCTCACAGCTACTGCTCCAGCACCATACCTGCCTACCTCCGGCCATGCTCCCTGCCATGATGGTCATGGACTCTAACCCTCTGGAATCATGAACTCTAATAAGCTCTTTCTTTTATATGTTGCCTTGGTCATGGTGTCTCTTCATGGCAATAGAAAGGGAACTAAGACATGGTACACTATTATTTTATAGTTTAACATAAGACAAAGGAGTAACCTATCCAAGCTAATAATTGAGAGCTGGGATTTGAACCCTAATTATATACTAGCACTCAGGCTCTTAATTGCTGCATTTTGCACTGCATCTTAAAAATATCATTGTGGCCAGGCGGTGGTGGCGCACACCTTTAATCCCAGCACTCGAGAGGCAGAGGCAGGTGGATCTCTGTGAGTTCGAGGCCAGTCTGGTCTACAGAGCGAGATCCAGGAAAGGCACAAAGCTACACAGAGAAACCCTGTCTCAAAAAACGAAAAAAAAAATCATTGTGTTAAATTCTATAGCTTTAGCTATTTTAGTGCTTTCTGCTCCATTTTATGAGCATGGCAACAGCAAGGACAGGACTACAGCTTTTCCCATTCCCACCTGAAGGCTTTAGCTCCATTCTATTATGAGCTGACTGTCCCCAGGCTTTTTCTTCTATATCAACCTTCCTTAAGCATAAGTACACATCAGAATCCCCTGGAAGAACCCTCAGACTCTCTTGGGCTCTAAGCCTAGAACTCTGATTCAGCAAATCTGTGGCAGAGTCTGCTTTTCTGTGGTTCTAGGAAGCTCCCAGTGTGCTTACAATGCTGGTCCAAGGACCACACTTTGAGAACCACTGCTCTTACTCAAACTGATCCTATGCCAGTGGAATTTATAAAGTGATACTAATACTCACAAGCAAGGTTTTGAGCCACATGTACGACTAAGTGGGTAAAGTGTTTGTTGTGCAAGCGTAAGGATCTGTGTTTGGATCCCCAGCACCCACACGATAAAAGCCAGGAGTGGCAGCACACACCTATAACCTCAGTGCTGGGGATGGAGGGCAAAGACAAGCAGATCCCTGGGGCCCATTGATCATCCCATTTAAAAAAAACGCATATATTTTTTATTGATTCTTTGGGAATTTCACATCATACACCCCAATCCCACTAACTTCCCAGTCTCTCTGTATCTGCCCTTGTAGCACCCCCCCCCAAGGAAAACCTAAAAAGAAATAATAAAAATACAAAATACAAATAAGGGTATTTATTTAAAAAAATAAAAATAAACAAAAAAGCAACAAAACAAAACAAACACTTCACTCCTTCATCTTTCCTGCCTCTCCGTGACTTCTTCATTCATCTCAGTGGCGTTGGGAGCTGCTGTGTATCATGCCAGTATATCCTTCTGTCCAGTTTCATTCGAAAATGTTTGTTGTGTAATGAGTTGTTGGTCTGGTTCAAGGCCTCTGGCTTCTGGTACACCATCAATACTGGACCCTCACCAAAACTCCTCCTGAATGTCCTGCTGTTGCTACAAGTCACAGTGATCCTGCAACTATGGTTCCAGAGGACCAGTCCCTTCGCACGCTTTAGCAGGTTGCAGATAGGGTAGATGTTGGGGAATGCCAACTCAAAGCCATGGATATGTGCTGGCCTCTGGGACTACCCTCTTCAGGCAAGGTGAGGAGCCAGCTCTCCCCACGACAGTGGTGACTGGTGGGGTCAGCTCTCTGGGGGTGGGCAGCTTTCCCCAGGCCAGTGAGGGGCTGGTCCAACTCCACACGACTCTCATACTTCAACACATGGTCCAACACATGGTTCACATGGGCCCCTGTGTAACATGGGCAATGGACATCTACATCCAGCTGCAGCAGGACCATGGACTCAGACTTGGCCATCAGCAGCAGCTTGGGCTCAGACGCTACCATGGCCCAGGTAGCAGTGCAGGCCTCTGAGATTGGCATGGGCCCACCAGAGCATGGTCCCTAGAGTCCAACATGGCCCAGGTGGTGGTCCAGACCCTGGGCAGTTGCACAGCCTTTGATGGTAACAAACACCACTGACATCAACACAATCCCTGGCTGCAAGAGGGCCACAGACCCACACACGGCCCCTGGCCATAGCTGGGACTGAATGTCACCACTGTTAGTACTCAGGCATCTCTGCTGGCCTGCTCAGGGTCCTCAGCTGCAACCACTGAGAGCACTCCCTGTGCACATGTGCTTGTTAGTACTCAGGCATCTCTGCTGGCCTGCCCTTGGGGACCTGGCAGAATGCATCATCAACTACAGCCACTCTCTATGCACAGGGTCTAAATCCCAATATTAAAGGCAAGCCCCTCCCCCCTCTCTCTCTTCTCACTGCTTCTCATCTCCAGAGGCTGCCTCTTAGTCCCCTTCTCTACCCACTCCTTCCTGCCCTCCAATAAACCTCCTATGTGAGTTTGTTGTATGGTGTGACTTGGTGGTGCCCCTTGGCTCCAACCCGCTAAGGTCGTCCTTTCACCATTTTTAACTAAACTACAACAACCATGGCCCCAGGCGGTAATGTAGGCAGCTGGGATCTGTATGGTCCTGGTGGCAGCAAGACCCTCAGGCACCAACATGGCCTCAGGTGTTGGCCCAGACCCTAGGCATCTGCTCATTCTTCAGTGATGACCACTGAGCACCAGATTTAATGAGACACCTTATCTCAAAGAGTAAGGTGGAGAAGCCACTAAGGAAGATGACAACCTCTGGTCTCCCTCCACATGTGACACACAAGGAAGGAAGGAAGGAAGGAAGGAAGGAAGGAAGGAAGGAAGGAAGGAAGGAAGGAAGGAAGGAAGGAAGAGGGAGAGAGATTGTAGTAGGAATCTTAAAGGTGTTATTAATAAAATCAAACCTGAAGCCAGGTATTGGGGTGAATGCTGGAAGATCAGAGAGACAGAACAGGCCACAGCCACGTCACCAGTTCCTCAGCTGATCCTGTTTCCTCAGACTGGAAGCTTCTCAGTCCTCATCCAGAATGGGTCTCAACTGAACTGTTGCTCAAAAACCTAAAAGCTTAACCAGGCTAAAAGCTTCTACTTCCTGGTCTTCATGCCTTATATACCTTTCTGCTTTCTACCATCACTCCCTGGGATTAAAGGCTCATTTTCTGGGATTAAAGGCGTGAGTCACCATACCTGGCTGTTTCCAATGTGGCCTTGAACTCACAGAGATCCAGAGGGATTTCTGCCTCTGGAATGCTAGGATTAAAGGCGTGTGCTACCACTGCCTATCCTCTATGTTTAATATTGTGGCTGTCCTGTTCTCTGACCCCAGATAAGTTTATTAGCATGCACAATATTTTGGGGAACACAATACCACCACAAGAGATAGAGAAGGGAAGGAAGGAAAATGAAATGAAGGTTTTATTTGCTTTTCAGGCTGATGCCAGGGTAGAAGACTGGGCTCTGTTGTTCGAATTCTAAAATAGGTCTTTTAATAAAAACCCGGAACCAGATATTGGGGTAAATACTGAAAGATCAGAGAGACAAAGGAACAAGCCACAGCCACCACCTCTTCCCTCACAAACTCCTCAGCCTGAAGAAGCCTCAGCTGATAGGTCTCCAGCCAAATGAGCTCCCTCAGCCAAAAAGGCTTCAGCCAAAAAAAGCCTCCAGCTGAAAGGGACGCTTCTGCTGAAAAGCTTTAGTTCCTGTCTCCTCACGCCTTCTATACCTGTCTCCACCCAGCCATCACTTCCTGGGATTAAAGGGGTGTGTTTCCCAGTACTGTGTGCCACCACTGTATGGCTTTGTTTCTCTCCTAGACTGAGTCAATCTCATGTAGTCAGGGTGGCTTTGAGCACACAGAGATCCAGACGGATCTCTGCCTCCCGAGTGCTAGGATTAAAGGTGTGTGCCACCACTGCCTGGCCTCTGTTTAATCTAGCGGCTGGCTCTGTCCTCTGATCTTCAGGCATATTTATTAGGATACACACTATATCATCACAGGGCTCACACACTTTTTGGTCTGTGTTCCACTCATCTCTTGGAGCCTGAACTTGGGAAATCCACATTATCATTTGGATTCCATTCCCTGTTATATAGTTAATAAAACTCAAAATGCCTCAATTTGTATCAACTCCCAAAAGGTTTAAGGAATAAAGATCGATGACCTAGGATCACAGAGACCCTATTGAAATCTTGGATCATTTCATTAATACTTAAGGCTAAAGCCTCATCTGTCCATATAATAGCCTACCTCAGAGTTATCATATTGTGATTTTAAGTTTATATAAGTGTCCAGCATAAAGGATTTGGAATGGACTAAAACCAGGGAATCTGGTCTTTTCTCTGTGGTGAGAGAGCATTCTGCTATCCTGATGTCACTTCCTTTTCTTGTAACTAGCTCTGTTGTCCCACCTCTGCAACCTGATGTCACCTTAGCCACCTCCTTCAAAGCCCTATCTCCAAATACCATTTCTTGGAGATTAAAGCTTCAGCACATGGGGGAGGAAGTTCCAGGAAGGGTCACTTCTAGCTTTAAGCCTCAGGTGGGGAAAGCTCATAAACAGGTGGAAGGGGACCAGAAAAGGGATTAGAAAAAAGAACTCAATTTGTTTTTATCTATATATGAATCTGTGATGGGTGAGAAAAAAGAGCTGGAGGTGGAACAGATGCTCACTGTCCACTGACTTTTCCTACTTACTCATAGCATCTCTATGAACTCAAATATGCATTTGGGATCCACATGAGAAACTATTCCTATGACTATTTGATGCTGACATAAAGAATAGAACTGAAAATAATCTCAATTCATATCATAATATTTTAAAGGAGACAAAACATGGCAACCATTTATAAACCATATTTAACCAGACAGAGCCTGAAAGAGAAGATTTTAAAGTAATCCCTCAGCAATCACCAATGCAGACTCCATTTACATATGCAGTCAGAATTCCGGATCCACAGGTGCCATGGAGTCAGCCAGCTGCTGATGGAAAGCATCTAAAAATCGCATCTGTGCTAAATATGGACAGACTTTTTCTTGTCATTATTCCCTAAGCAACTGAGTGTGACAACTATTTATGTAGTATTTACACTGTAGTGGGTAGTACAAGTAATCTGGAGATTATTTAAAATATACAGAAGGTTATGCTTAGATTCTGTGTAAATACTGCACAGTTTTGCAATTTTCTATAAGAGACTTGAGTATTCACAAATTTTGGAATCTTCAAAGGTCCTGGAACCATTCCCCTGTTGATTCTCCCTACTCCATCTCTCTCTCTCTCTCTCTCTCTCTCTCTCTCTCTCTCTCTCTCTCTCTCATTCATGCTATGTGTGTTTGCATTGTTGTGTAAAAATTCAGTGGCTTCTGATCTTACTACCATGCCTAGAGGAAAAAGCCTGAAATTCAGACAGCTTGATGTAAGTCTTGTTGATAGTCATGAATACACCACAATTACAAGACATCAGCAGACACTAGATAGGGACATAAACAAATGATACTACAAACGAACCAAATCATCATCAGGCCTAATACTCAAAGCCCAAACTGGGAAAATAAATTCTGAAAGTTCAAGAAAGGAAATGAGAAAAGTGTAAATGAAAAAGGAAACAAAACAACAGAGAGGTAGAGATGGTTCCAAGTCAGACTCCTGAAGTTCTGTTAACTTCTATAGAGAACTTTCCTAAATTACTGATGATGTAAAGTGGATAAAAATGAGATGCTCAGAAAAATACACATAAAACACCAAATTGCCTCAAATGCTCAAGGTAAAAGAAAAAGCTTAATTTAGGGAGTAGCTTCATGCTCAAACATTGACTGAGCAACAAGAGTTAGGTAGTGATTAACTGAGGTCTAGGCTAGCCAAACAGACACCTGTAGTGGTATTTGCTCTGCCCATGACCTTGGGCTATAGGGCCCGAAGGAGGCAGTGCTCCTGCCTTTGTATGTAACTTCTTATAAGGATGGATTCACTCCTGGTCATATCAGAGGACGACTTCAGCTGTCTACTCTGTTATGTATTAGTGAGTGTATTTCCTCAATTTATATCTTAATAAATTCTGTTACCTATTTAATAGACTCACATGGATTGATCATGATAAGTGGTACCCAACGTGGGGCACAAACACATGACCCTGAGATTAAGAGTCTCATGCTCTACCAACTGAGCTAGCTGGGCACGAATCCACCTCGCAGGCAGGAGAAGGGGCATGTGACCCTTCTCCCTTCCCTTATAAGAGGTCACATATAATGGCAGGAAGCACAGCTTCCTTTGGGCCCTTTAGCCCAAGGCCATGGGCAGAGCAAATACTACTACAGATACATATCATGAACGTGTTTACATTTTCCACACTGTACCATGCTCTGAATTGCAGTTAAACTCAAGTTTCTGACGTGGGGAGCAGACATTCTTCGTGGTCCAACAGGAATGAAAGCTCCTAAGACAGAGCTGAGTATTAGCAAGCTTACAATGAACTGTCCTTCATTTCCTTCTTAATCCGTTACCTACCCCCCAGATCCCCAAAGCCAAAACTTGGGGTACCTTATTGAAAATCTCACTTCATAACCAGTCAGAAGAAATTACAAAGGGAAAGCAGCTTTAAAAATTTGTCAACTTCACAAGAGTTCATTTATATTGGAGTATTAATTAGTCTGAGAATTGAAACTGGATATAGCTCAGGCCTGTAAGTGCAGCCCGGGTGGGTGGTGAGCCAGGAAGGTCTCTGTCTTGTCAGGAGTCTGGGAGGCCTCACACTAGGACAGACAAGCCCAAAGGCAGTAGCCTACTGATCTAGTCCCCAGCAGCTCCTGTTGCTGCCATTCCCACACTGCTCCATTGGCCACCAGCCTGGATGAAAGCCCCAAATGTAGCCTGAGAATTCTGACAGTTCAGTAGCTGCCAATTCCCCTGCCCAGAGTCAGCTTAGGCTGCTGGGATCAGAATGACTCTTTGGAATTGCTAATGCAAAGCTTTGTGTTTCACAGAGAGATGGAGTTCTGAGCCCACCACAGGGGGGAAAATGCCAAATAGACACAATTTGTCTCTTTAGAACCCTGCTCCCAGTTTTCCAGATAACAGTTGCTTTTTCAACTGCTTCAGAGGCATTGGTCCCTAGCCTGTCTCCTCCAGGTAAATGCCGCTCTTCAGCCTCCCAGTGACAACAGACAGCCCTAAGGAAATAATTTCTGATTGTGTGAGCCCTTGCTGCGTATTCTACAGGGAAGGCCCACTTGGAAGAATTAGATTCCACGTACTTTCTCAAGTGGGCAGCTGCTTTCTGATATGAAATCCTCCTGGATGGTCAAGTAAACCCATCCATTCACAGATTAAACCCCCAGAATGCAAAAGCTAAATCAATTTTGCCTGATAGAATGGCTATGTTTTCCAGGCTATGAACTGTTTCATCAATCCTGGGAACTCTTCCAGACCCATACCAACAAAAGTCAAAAGTGAAAATCAGCTTGGCAGACAACAGAACAGGCAACAAGATTTCTTTGCCTTAACAGGGTCACAGGGGAATAAAAACCACCAGCAAAGCCTACTTAGGAATAAGGAGATCTTCAAATCCTTGAACAACATCACAGTGGTTCTAATTCAGCTTCAAGAGCTGCACATGTTCCTTTCCCCTTACTCCAATATTAGCAGAGAGTGTTCTATTAATAATTCTACTATGGGACTTCTGGGAATAGTACTATAAGCAAGCCAAGCCAATACCCATTTTCATGGAGGTCATAATCAAAAGCAGAAAATCTGACAACCAAGAACGTGTGCCAGAATTCTACTCCAGAATCAGGCACTCCAGCAGGTGTATCCAACTCATGACCTATGGGCTACTAGTAGTCCAGGATAGCTAAGAATAAAGCCCAACAAAAACTCATAAACTTCCATAAAACAGAATGAGATTGGGGGGGGGTAAAATAAACTATTGTGAGGTTTTCAAGTGTGAACTTTGTAAATTATATTATGTCTCAATGTCACTCACACATATACCACACAAAAAATATCAAAAGAAAATAATATTAAGTTCATGGGAGCAAATTGAGAACATTCTCAAATTGATAAAGTGCTAAAACAACCCACATGTTCAATGTTTTCCCTCTGTGGTTAGGAATAAAGAAAGGATTCCATTTTTCTTCTTAAAAACATACTTTATATATAGTAGCACATTTTGCATATTAAATAACACCATAACAATAATTTTATGTCATTTTAAACAGAAGAAAAAGAGAGAAAAAACTTAGATTACAGAACTCCTTTCCGGGAACTTTTTTTTTTTTTTTTTTTAATAAAACTCACTTTTTCTAAGTGGGTCAGTGAGACAAAAGTATTCCATTTTTAACAAACTTTTTACAGGTGTGTGTGGTTGTGCATGCATGTGTTTATTATTCGGCTGGAACTTCCAGGCAAGAAAGCCTCATTCCTGCCGCACCAAACCCCGCTCTCTCAGAAAAAGCACCAAAAAGTCCAGTTCCGCATTCCTGGTGGTCCCAGCGGCTCCTGCCCTGAAGCTGCCAGCTGCCTAATCCCTGCCCAAGGCATTATAATTGGGCACAAGCTCATCTTGCGGCAGACCCGTCATCACCATGTACCTACAGGGTATTTAAGCTCCCTCCTTTAGTTCAGCTAGGTGATTTTTCTTGCCCCTTCTCACACCTTCATCTCTGGGGGCTGGACAAGTCACCTGGGAGTTGCTTTGCTTAGAATAAATCTGGTCTTTTACTTTTTAATTCAGCTTGATCTAGCTTACTGCATTGGCAGAGAAACCTATTATCAAGGTACAAAAAACCTATTATATATGTGTTCACATACGTGTGGGTACACATGTGTGTATAGTTACACATGCATGTGTGTGGACATGCATGTGGAGGGCCAAAGTTGATATTAAAGAGCCTTCTATTAATATTTCTACTGTGGGAGTTCTGGGAATGGTACTACTAGCAAGTCAACCTAATACTCATTTTCAATAGGTCATAATCAAAAGCAGAAAACTAGACAACCAAGAATGTCTTCCTTAATCCTATTCCGCTTTTTTTTTTTTTTTTTTTTTGAGGCAAGGTCTCTCATTGAGCCTGGAGCTCATTCATTTCTGACAGTCTAGCTAGCCAGCTTGCTCCAGTGAGCTGTTGTCTCTGTCTCCTGAGTGCTGGAACTCCAGGTGACCACTGTACATGCTGGGTTTTTGTATGGGTTTTGTATGAAAGCTGAACTCTGGTCTTCACACTTTCACAAGTGCTTTGTCCATGGAGCCGTCTCCCAAGCCCCCTTTTGACATTCAGTCAGCATAACACCAAACATTCTAGGAGGAATGATCAAGTGATAAAAATGAACTAGCATACAAAGAGATTGAAAAGAAAGAAAACCAGGCTTTATTTGCAGATGATATGATTATCTAAATAGAAAATCCCAAAGGACAGTTTTTAATTCTAGAATCAATAAGTTAATTTAGCAGGGTCATATATACAAGTAAAATGACCTCACTTATATATACTAATAATAAATATAATGAAAACCAAAATTTAGAATCCAATTCCATTGCACTTGTTCTAAAGCAGTGGTTCTCAACCTGTGGGCCATGACCCCTGGGGGTAATCAACTTTTTCACAGGGGTTGCATATCAAATATCCTGCACATCAGATATTTGTATTATAATTCATAACTATAGCAAAATGACAGTCATGAAGCAGCAATGAAAATAAGTTTATGGTTGGGGGCCACACAACATGCAGAACTGTATTAAAGGGTGGTAGCATTAGGAAGGTTGAGAACCACTGACTTAGAAAATGAAACATTTAGGTATAAATTATTTTGAAACATGTACAGGATTTACATCCTGCAAATTACAAAATGATGTTGAAATAAATTAAATATCCCTGAAATAAAGGAGAGACATGCCAGGCTCATAGTTTAAAAGACCCACCATAGGAAAGTATTCCCAAAATGAAATCTTAATACGATTATTGTAAATATCCCAGCAAGGTTTTTCTGAAGACATAGAACAAGATTATTCTAAAATGTAAATGTATATGGAATGGCAGATGACCTAGAATAGCTAAAATAATTTTAATAAAAATAAAATGGGAAAGAATCCTCCTAACTGGTACTAAGATTTACTATTATAGCCACAGTAAGTAAGAAAGTGTGATACTGTTACAGGCAAGACACAGATAAATGGAATAGGGTAAAGAACCCAGAGATCAATCTCCAACTGATTTCTGGCAAAAGTGCAAGAGCAATTCAATTGAGAAAAAAATACATAACTTTAGACATCCAGCATTGGGGCAATTAGCTAATCATATGCAGGAAAAACATGAACTTCATTCTTACACCTTAGACAAAATTAATTCAAAATGTAAAATGTAGTTTAGGTAGAAAAAAGAAATCTCTTGGAATTTAGACCTAGATAATGAATTTCTGGACCAAACAAACAAAAGCACAACTCATAAGGGAAAAGTTGATGAATATGTCTCATAAAATATAAAACTTTTGCTGTGGGAAATATTCTGTGACAAGGATAAAAAGACAGCCATATACTAGTAGAAAATAGCTGCAACTCACACAAAATTTGCACCTAAGTTTCAAAGTGCAGCATTAGAATAAACAAACCACCCAACTGGAAAACAGACACATTTCACCAAAGAATACACAGATGGCAAACTAGTATCATTCACCATTAGGGAAATACGAGTTTAAACCACAGTGACATATCACTGTGGTTGATATATTGTGCACCCCAATAAACTTATCTGGGGGTCAGAGAAAAGAACAACCATTATATTAAACATAGAGGTCAGGCAGTGGTAACACATGCCTTTAATCCTAGCATTCTGAAGGCAGAGGTCCATCTGGATCTCTGTGAGTTCAAGGCCACACTGGAAACAGCCAGGCATGGTGACTCACATCTTTAATTCTAGGAAGTGATGGCAGAAAGCAGAGAGGTATATAAGGCGTGAGGACCAGAAACTAGAGGCTTTTTAAGCTTTTAGGCTTTTAGCAGCAGTTCTGCTGAGATCCATTTAGATGAGGACTCAGAGGCTTCCAGTTTGAGGAAACAGGATCGGCTGAAAAGTTGGCGAGGTGAGGTTAGCTGTGGCTTGTTCTGTTTCTCTGATCTTTCAGCATTTACCCCAATATCTGGCACTGAGTTTTTTAATTAATAAGACCCTTTAGGATTCGAGTTACATACCACTATACACTAATATGAACATGTAAAATAAAAAACTATTAAAAATACTAAATGTTGCTGAGGCTCCAGAGAACACTGATCACTTCGACTCTTCTGCTGGGACTGAAAAATGGCATAGGCAGCCCAGCAACAAGGTTGGCAGTTTCTTACAAAACTAGACAAGTGTTTATCATAGAAACCATGCTTGTACACATCCTAAAGAAAGGAAATCTTATGCTCACTCAAAAATCTATACACAAATGTTCACAACAGCTCTGCTCATAATAGCCTAATATGTAAAACAATAACTCAAATGTCTTTCAGGAGGTCAAACTTTAAACAAAATGTGGAAAGGGAAACCATGGAAATGAAAAGAAACAAACGCTTGATGTAAGCAACAACTTATAACTCAGGAAAATGATGCTATAAAGCTGCGTGTACAGGCTCACACCTGGAGTAAGAGTCTAAGATGAGGGGAATCACTGCAGGTTTTCGGCCAGCCTGGTCTACTTACTGCATTCCAGGACAATCTGGGCTATACAAACTCTGCCTCAAAAACAAAAATAATCAAAAACGTTCAGTACACAATGTTGAAAGGACAAAACTATACAGATATAGACAATATTAGCATTGCAAAGGCTAAGGAATGCATGGTGGCGTGGCTATGGAGAATTAGCATGAGAGTCTAGTGACAATGGGTGAGTTCTGCACTGTTATTGTGACTATATAAAGCTGCACAAGTGATACAGTCACATGTGCATGTGTGCACACAAGAGAATATATATAGCTAGTGAAATCAGAATATGCTCTCAAGATTGTGCCAAGGTCAACTTTGATATTGTACTGTAGTTAAACACGAGGCCATTGTTGAGAGAGCTGGGGTGGAGATTACAGAGGGCTACTCTGCATATACCTTTACAATTTTCTGTTACTCTATGGACATTTTAAAATAAAGATGTTCAGCATTTTTTACAGTATGAATCCTTTATATAGCTTAAAAAGTGGTATTGTAAGTGTCACTAGATCCTACCTGAACCTTCCAGGAACTTAGATTGTATAGAGCAAAATTCTCCTATTTTATAAATGTAGATAGGCAATTGCCCACAGTCACTTAGTCACCAAGAGAGAGTGAAAAAAGATAGCTAAGCTCAGTTAGATGATAACACAAACAAATATACTCTCTCTCCTTCTCCCCTCCCTAGGCATGAACCTTTCTGCTGGGAATTTAGCTGTACCAAAAGTTCACTTCATTTTATTCTTCAAAGCAAAGTAATTTGGGCTCTAAATACTCATTTGCCCATGCTTGTAGGAAATTCAGTTTTTTTACATCATTGGGCTCTCTCTCACACTCTGGTATCACATAAACTGGGAGCCTTTTGTGATACTTAGGAAACAGACAAAAGCCATCTTAACTTCATCATCGCAATAGCTGCCATCATCATATAACATGTATGATATACAGATGTCCAAGGCCTATGATTCCAAGCCACGCTATAGAACACTGCTTCAGAGTGTAAAAATGTACAAAGTACTAAATGAAGGAGCAATTAAGGATACAATTGCTGTTGGGCATGGTGGAAAACACCTGCAATTCCAGAACGTGGGTAACTGAGGCAAAAGGGTCCAAGTTCAAGGCTAATCTGGGCTACATAGTAAGTTCTAGGCCAACTTGCTTTACATACAAAAACCTATCTCAACAGCCTACAGAATAGAAGAAAATCTGTGCCAAATATACATCTGACAGAATTAATATCTACAACCTGTAAAGAATGCAAAAAACAAAAAACCACACACACACACAAAAAAAAAAACACCTAAAACATCCAGACAGTAAATGGACAAACGAACTGGATTGTTCTCAACAGAAGAAATACAAATGGCTAGAAAATGAAGTCAGCATCCTTAGCTTTCACCTTACAGGGAAGCTGTCATCAAGAAAACAAAGAACAACAAATGCTGGTAAAGATGCTAGGAAACAGAAACCCTTACACACCGATGTTTGGATTGGAAAGGAGTCCAGCCACCAGAGAAATCAGTGCAAGAACTCCTCGAGTGACTAAAATTAAAAATAGAACTACCATAGTATGCAGCTATACTACTCCTGGATAGACAGTCAAAGGCATCTAATTCAGAATACCACAGAGAAAACAGCACACTCATGCCTATCACAATACTATTCATAATAACCAAGATATGGAACCATTCATCCAAATAAATGGATAAAGATAATGTAGTATATGAACTAGTGAGATGACTCAGTAGGTAAGGCTGCCTGGTGCCACACCTGAAAATCTGAGCCCTATCCCTGGGACCTGCAAGTAGAAGGAAAGGTCCAACTCCCACAAGTCATTCTCTAACCTCTGGGCATGTGCACAGAAGTTCATGCTTACAAATGCATGCATGTACACACACACACACACACATGCAAACTCTTAAAATAAATAAGTGAAAACGTAAAAAAGTAATGCAATGCAGTATATATACACAACGGAGTTTTAGTTTCCATAAAGAAGAATGAAAACATGCCGTCTACAGGGAAAAAATGGCTGGAATAGTTAAGTGTAATGAACCCGTCTCAGAAAGAATCTTCTGTTTTCTTTCATATGTAGACTCTGGATCGTAACATATATACATGAAAGTAGATGAGAGACTTTGAGGTGAAGAAGGCATTTAAAGTGAGGGAGAAGGAGAACAGAGGAGGGCAATGGGAGCAAAGGCAAGGCATCATATGCAGTGTATGTAACAGGAAAGCACAGTGGGACTATTTGGAGTGGAGAGGGGTCCAGTGGAATCGAGAGAAGAGAGAAGGGGGCGAATAGAAACAAAGTACAAGGATGTGTATGCATGAGTGTGTTCTACTGAAACTCATTATTTTGTTGTATACATTAACTGAAATCATTAATTAAAAAAGTGTCTCTATGCACAAGACCTGAACAAGATCAAGGTAGAGAAAATCCCTGCATGGAGGAAAGTGATAGTCACAACATCCTACCCCTAGCTAAAAAGCTACTGAAGATTGATCACTGCTGGAAGAGGGGGGAGTCTGTTTTCTTTAATGATGCAGCCCCTAAGAGGCTGCCAAAGCTTCAGTAAATGCCCTATACCTATGCACACACTAGCAGTGATAAGTTGTTTGGTTAGGTAAGAAACAAAAAGGGGCACATGAAGTTGGGAGAGAATGGTGGTTGGGGAATGGAGGAGGATCTGGAGTGGAAGAAATAGATGTGGGCTTGATCAAAACATATTATATACATATAGGAAATTCTCAAAAATGTTTTAAAGAAATATCAGTCACATTTATATTAAATGCTATTTCTAAGTTGAGAGAGGGAGAGAGAGAGAGAGAGAGAGAGAGAGAGAGAGAGAGAGAGAGAGCGAGCAGTGTTGGTCAAGCTCCTTAATACAGGGATTGCAACCAACCTTGCTTACCTTGTGTATCTTATGAAGAAATGTTTTTCAAGCACATGTAATTGAGCCCATATATGTTCAAGGTGTCAATCGTGTAACTGAAATTTGCCTGAGCTGAATTTCATATATGATACAACATAAATTCAATGATTAGCTATAAAGGTGATAATTAAGATTT
>CABHPQ010082970.1:25410-50068 GCA_902168405.1 Peromyscus aztecus
AACTTGTGATCCTCCTGAATACTGGAATTGCAGGTATGCACCACCATGCTCAGTTTTTACTTCAGATATATAATAATCATTAATCATTTGTGGTTACAGAAAACCAAGTTTAAACAAATTTGTACGTGTGTTTTGCTGCTGCGATACATGATTGTGAAAGTCTTTCAAGTATCAGGATAACACTCCGTGGGAGAAATGAACTGCAAATATAATTTCAAGGAACAAAAAGAATGATGTAAAATTTCTGACTGTCAAAGAGCTTGTCACATACTTTTAAAATGGATGACGGTGACTGTCATAATGATAGTTCGATTCCAGGAGGTACAATACAAGCGTTTTCTTTTTGAGTGTCAATATTTATGCTATCCTGACTGTCACCTCCTTTGGAACTACAGTCTTTAAATGTATGAAGGAGTGCAGGTACCAGCTGTGTAAATGTGAGAGGGTGGATGGAGTTCTGCAAAATTCTTTCAGGGTTGAAAAGCTGACAGATGCAGCAAAGCAAGGCGGGAGCTGAATAAGATCATCTGGATGCCACCCTCCTGTAGACACACCAAATTGAAAAGCTGTTCACAAAATAACTACCTTCACACAAAATAAGGAAATCAGATGGTGGCCTATCTGATGCCTGCTTTTAGTATAACAAATCCAAAGGACAAAGCAAAGACAGGAAGAAAAGAGTCGCTCTTCCTACAAGCAATCTAAGGCAGAGAGAGTGAGGCCTTCTGCTTGGGGAAGGGAGAGGGAATTAGCTCAAGGCATTAGACTTGAGATCCGTTACTAGAGCACCCACAGTGAAACTCAACACTAGGCAAGGGCCCTACAGCTACAGGGTGGGGTACCTGCAGAGACTATACCGTGAGACTACTTTAGGTGTGACAAACAACTGCCTCCAGAACAGTACTCCAACCTTGGTGAGCAGAGTGTGGAAGCAGAGGGTTTTTGTCTTGCAACCCAAGCTAGGCCCACTGTGGTGAGAACCACCGCCTAGTATAAATGAAAACTCTTGGATGCAGGCCAGGGCTCCGAGAGCTTTAGACCATCCCAACATTAGACAGAGACCTGTGTAGTGTAAAGTGGCTCAGGTTTCACTCTTCATCATAACCATCCTTGGAGTGAGCCTGAAGAACTCCCCCCATCTCTCCTGAGATAGAGGGCAAGTCCCTGTGACTGTGACGATGTGATGCAACCCAGCTTAGTGTCAGCTCTAGTGATTGAGGGGCTGTCTCTACCATCTGTCCCCCAACCTAGGGCAGCAGAGTTGTAGCCAGGCCAGTGATTAGAGACAGTTCAGTTCTAAACCAGTTCCTATGCCAGGTAGAGACCTGTACCATAGTAGAACAGACTCATATTTCAGCTGCTTCACTGACAACTGTGGCATGGGCCTGAGTGCTCCCCTGAAACTGTGGATGTCATGTGCCTAGGAGATTCAGGTACAGCACCAGCCTAGGTGGCCAAGGGTCTGTTTACCAACAATATCCCCAACCTCAGGTATCATAGCATAGACTATGTCCTCGTTGAATGAGAGTAAGATAGGATTGTAAGCATACAATTTAGGATTTAGTGCCAGGCTAGTGAAACATAACACTGTGCAGATATGGTCCCTATGCCCGGGGCTGCTGCACATGAAGCCTCTGCCACAAGTCTGGGACTAGGGGGAAAGAAACGGGACTCCAGTCTATCAGACTTCTGTTCCTACTAACTTCTCCTGTGGCTGGTTGAAATGATCCTGGGCCATGCACGACTCTTGCCCAGCACTAAGTAACCCCTAGCAGTGGGGGCCTTAGCCCCGGCTGTGCTGTGCTAGCTTTGGCAAGCAGTGGGCTCAGAGTTGTAGCACAATTTGGAAGCACTGGCGGCTATAGGCATTACATAGAAGCCTAGAGCTGCTCCATTCATTGTGATTTGGCTCAGAGCTAAGAAAAATCTTACAATGCCTGACCACAGCCAATGCCGACTGTATACCTGGGCTCTGGGAAAGTTCTATGAGGATGCACTTCTTTGTAGGTGTCTCCCAGTTCATTCTGAAGCAAACAAGCTGGGGGTTTGGGAACACGCTTGATCTTGGATTTCCCTCTAGTGCCCAAAGAGTGATAACACACTAACAACAGACTCCTGGCAAATGTGGACCTGGGCACCATCCAGTGCTGAGATCATGGAATGAACCATAAACTCAGTGTCAGTAAACAGCTCATTTGGAATTTCTGCAACAACGGGAACAAGTCCAGGGATTTCAAGACACTGCAGCTTCACCTAATAGTCAAAATAAAGTGCCAGAAACTGACCAGACAATAATCAGTAGCGGGGAAGACACAATGTTCTAGTTTCACTCTATTGCTGTGATAAACTGCTCTGACCAAAAGTAACATAGGAGAAGAAAGGGTTTATTTGGCTTACACTTCCAGGTCACAGTCCATCATTCAGGAAGTCAAGGCATACCCGCTTGTCATTCCACACAGCATTACCTCCTATCAAGAAACTTACTTTCACTTTGTTTATATGGTGGATTACATTGACAGACTTTCGTATGTTGAACCACCCTTGCATCCCTGGGATGAAGCCTACTTGATCATGGTGGATAATTGTTTTGATGTGTTCTTGGAGTCTGTTTGCCAATATTTTATTGAGTATTTTTGCATCAATGTTCATGAGGGAGATTGGTCTGTAGTTCTCTTTATTTGTTGCATCTTTGTTTGGCTTGGGAATCAGGGTAATTGTAGCCTCATAGAAGAAGTTTGGTAATGTTCCTTCTGTTTCTATTGTATGGAACAATTTAAAGAGTATTGGTATTAACTCTTCTTTGAAGATCTGGTAGAATTCTATGCTGAAACCATCTGGTCCTGGGCTTTTTTTGCTTGGGAGACTTTTAATAACTGTTTCTATTTCCTTAGGGGTTTTTGGACTATTTAAATAGTTTATCTGGTCTTGATTTAACTTAAGTATGTGGTACCTATCCAGAAAATTATCCATTTCTTTTAGATTTTCCAATTTTGTGGAGTAGAGGTTTTTGAAGTATGACCTGATGATTTTCTGGATTTCCTCAGTGTTAGTTGTTATGTCTCCCTTTTCATTTCTGATTTTGCTAATTTGGATGTTCTCTCTTTGTCTTTTGGTTAGATTGGATAAGGGCTTGTCTATCTTGTTGATTTTCTCAAAGAACCAACTCTTTGTTTCATTAATTCTTTATATTGTTCTCTTTGTTTCTATTTTATTGATTTCAGCTCTCAATTTGATTATTTCCTGGCGTCTATTCTTCCTGGGTGACTTTGCTTCTTCTTGTTCTAGAGCTTTCAGATGTGCAGAGAGGGTCCCAGACAGTGGGACCGGGACCTCTCCTTAGTGCATGAGCTGGCTTTTTGTAGCCTAGGGCCTATGCTGGGACACTTTGCTCAGCCTGGGTGAAGGGAGGAGGGGACTGGATCTGCCTGGACTGAATCTACCAGGCTGAGCTGAATCCCCAGGGGAGTCTTTGCCCTGGAGGAGATGGGAATGGGGGATGGGTTGGGGGGAGGGTGGGGGGGGGGAGCAGGAGGAGGGAGGACAGGGGAATCCGTGGCTGATATGTAAAATTAAAGTAAATGATAAAATTTTAAAAAATAAAATAATAATAATTAAAAAAAAGAAACTTACTTCACATCCAAAGAAATACAGCAGGGACCATAGAGGATATCACTTGTTAGCTGGCTTATGCAAACACGGGCATGTATCACTAGCTTTCTTATCCAAGCCAGAACCACTCAGCCAGGGAACAGTGCCTCCTACAGTGAGGCACACTGTCACATGAATCTTAAAGAGTCTTACTAATAAGATCAAACCTGAGCCAGGTATTGGGGCGAACACTGGATGGTCAGAGAGACAGAATAAGCCACAGCTATCTCACCTCGCCAGATCCTCAGCTGGTCTTGTTTCCTCAGACTGGAGGCCTCTGAGTCCTCATCCAGAATGGGTCTCAGCTGAACTGCTGCTCAAAAGCCTGAATGCTTAACCAGGCTAAATGCTTAACCAGCCAAATGCTTCTAGTTTCTGGTCCTCACGCCTTATATACCTTTCTGCTTTCTACCACTACTCCCTGGGATTAAAGGCTCACTTTCTGGGATTAAAGGTGTGTGTCACCAGGCCTGGCCATTTCCAATGTGGCCTTGAACTCACAGAGATACAGGTGAATCTCTGCCTCTGGAATGCTAGGATTAAAGGCGTGTGCTACCACTGCCTATCCTCATGTTTAATATTGTGGCTGTCCTGTTCTCTGACCCCAGATAAGTTTATTAGCGTACACAATATTTTGGGGAACACAATACCACCACAGCACACCATCCTACATCAACTAACAATGAAGACAATCCCCCACAGACACGCCCGCAGGTCAATCTGATCTAGAGTATTCATCAGCTGAGGTTTTCCTCTCAGGTGATATCTAGGCTGTCAATTTTACAGTTAAAGCTAACTATGGCACATAATAAATAATTTAAAACAACTGATTGAAGGATATTTGATGAACTTCAAGGAAATAGTAGAAGAATTTAATACTCTACCCGAGAAACTCAAAGATAGGGAAGACAATGTTTTACAAAAATCAAAGAGAAATTCAGTGTTAGGTTTTAGCAGCCTGGCACCAAGTTCCAAAGCAAAGTCCCACACTTCCTATCCTAGGGTTGGAAACTATTCTCAGAGAAAAGAAAAATAAAATAAAAAGCATGAATGTCAGAATAGAGTCATCCGAGAAAAGAAATGGCAAGCACTAAGACAGACTGCAACAAAATAGGAGAGAAAAGGAACGAAACGAAGACAACTCAGAAGAATTTAGCTGCAGTAGTAAAAGAGCAAGTCTTTGAGTTCTGGGTTTCCAGAAGAACTGAAACTGCCAGAGATAGTCTGTGGGTGGAGCTCCCTTGGTTACAGTACTTGTCTAGCATGAAGCTCCAGGTTCCATTCTCTAGCCCAGCATCAAACAGCTGTAGTGGCATATCCTGCAATCCCAGCACTTGGAAGGTGAAGGCAGAGACATCAGAAGACCAAGATCCTCCTCCCTGTTACAATATAGTGAGGCCAGCCTTAACTACATGAGATCCTGTTTCAAAAGGAAAAAAAAAAAAAAAAGCCCGAAGGATGATAAAGCTTATTCAAGGAGATAACAGAAAACTTCCCAAGCTTAGAGAAGGATGTAAATATCCAGGTCAACAGTCAGACTTCACCCAACCACACCAAGCCTAAGACACTAATAATCATGTTTCCAAAGACAAAGGAGAATGCAAGAGGAAAGAAACAAGTCAGACATGTACCCCAGTTCGCCTTGGCAGCAGACTTCTCAACAAAAGCTTCCAAGGCAGCACCATTCGTAATTTCTGTTTCAGAGAAATTGCTATTGCCATACAGCAATGCTACTGATTTTTCTATGCTCATTTTGTATCTTGCAACTTTGCTGAATTTATTTGGTTCTAATCATTTGTTTGATGAAGATTTTTGTCTCCAATGTATCATGTTATGTGCAGGGACAATTTGACTTCTTTTATTTCTTCAGTTTGGATAGCCTTCATTTTTTTCCTAATTGTCTAGGCTAGGACTTCCAGTACTAGTTGAATAAAAGTGGTGGAAGTGAGTTACTACTTGCTCCTGTTTGACTAGAACTTAGTACCCATCAGCTAGCTGTCTTATTGCAGATCTTAGAAAGGTGAACTGATGGACTGATGGCCACTAAGTTACGGTTAAATGAGAACAAGTAGCTCTGGACTTCATTGCTTAGCATGGTGACTACAAATAACAATAAAATATAGTACACTTTGAAATGTAAAAGGGTACCAAAATTTTACCACAAAGAAGTGATAAGCATACATACATAAAAGCATTACAGGTCCCCATGAATATGCAGATTTTTTCCAGGCATGATAACATGCACCAGTACTTAGGAGGCTGAAGGAGGAGAATTACAAGGTCAAGGTCAAGGCCAGATAAATAGCAAGAAGACCCTATATCAAAAATATTAGGTATAAATGTATGCTTTATATATTGAATTTTTTGTGAGTTATAGTTTTTATTTTGGCTTTTGAGACAGGGTCTGGTTCTGTAGCCCATGTTAGCCTGGAAATTGCTATATAGCCCAGGCTAGCCTCAAAATCACGTCAGTCCTGTCTCAGACTTATCAATTTCAATATTAAATTCAAAATTTTAAAATCCTTTTAGGACATACGAAACAAAGGAGATTTGGAAAGTCATTAGTTTTGATCAGAGTTTCCTGTCGTACAGCGCATGGACAAGTCTTCCCCGACCTAACATTTATCCCTAGCCATGTCGCCTCCATCTGCTCTTCATACTGTCCCATTTTGAGGCTCCCTAACCTTCACCTTGCACCTCTCACCATGATCTCCCATCCTCTCCCTATTCAATGGTCTTCTCTGGTCTCTGACACTACACGCAGTTCGCTCTGTTCTCAGTACCCTTCTTTAACTACTACACCACTGCAATTCCAGAACTGCTCTCTGCTGCCACCAACCTGCCTTCCTCAGCTTCTTTGGAGACTTATCTCAGTAGTCCACTGTCCTTTGTGAGACACATTCCCACCTTCCTACAGTCCTTCACCTCTGAGCTTTATTGTCTACTATTTATGGAAATAAACAAATGTTATATAGTCCAGAGGTAACCATCAAAACATTTGAAAAACACTACCTGTGGCTAACCAACAAAATGCTTCACTGAATCCTTCATTGTATACACATAGACAAACTACATGCATGTACTTAGATTAACATAGTGATATGGATCTATTTATCTGGTGATCGCTAACAACTAGGTCTGTATGGAGTGAGTGAGTGAGTGAGTGAGTGAGTGAGTGAGTGAGTGAATGAGTGAGTGAGTGAGTGAGTGAGTGAAGTCCTGAGTGTATTGTTGACATGGGCATGACTGTGCCAAGGACTTCAAAGCCTCAGACCCATGGGAAATTGGCAGAGCAACTCCTCATATGGGCCATCCGAGGGATGGCAAAGCATTCCTAGAGGACCTCTTGGGCCTGGTTAAATAAGCAGTAACTACTCATTATATAACATATATGCATTGCTTGTGATTTGTTGGCACATGACATCCTTTTCCATCTCCTTCATATCTTATTGCACTAAAAATTCTAGAAAGTTAAATACATTTGTCTCCCAGTATCTGCAGAGGAGTTGGCCAGAATAGCCCTCTAGATGCCAAAATCTTAAGATCCAGGATAGCCTTCTAGATGCCAAAATCTTCAGATGACCAAATTCTTTATTGAAAATACTATGGTATTTGCATATAAACTATGCACATCCTCCCATATACTTTAAATCATCTCTAGATTATTTTAAATACATAATACAGTGCAATGCTATGTAAATAGTTACATTTTGGCTGGCAAGATAGCTCAGAAGGTAAAGGTGCTTGCTACCAAGCCTGATGACCTAAGTTCAATTCCTGTGATCCACATGGTTGAAGGAGAGAAATGACTTTGGCAAGTTGTCCTCTGACTTCTACACATGTGTTATGATATACATTTGTGCGTGTGCATACACACACACACACACACACACACACACACACAGAGCTAAATAAATACATACATAGATAAATGCAGTTTTAAAAATTGGGGGAGGGGGGGGCAATGAGATGGCCCAGCAGGTAAAGGTGCTTGTGGCAAAGCCTGATGACCTGAGTTTGATCCCTGGAACCCACAGGGAGGAAAGAGAGAATTGACTCCTACAAATTTTTTTCTGACTTCCACATGTACAATGTGGAATATATATGTGTGTGTGTCTATATATATATATAATGCATATGTTTATGCCCCATGTATATAATGTATGCACATACAAAATAAATGTAATAAGATATTTTTAAATAGATATACTATATTGCCTAAGGAATAAAAAAATCTATACACATTCAGTACAGATGAATTTTCTAAACATAGTTTTTAATCTACAGTTGGTTGAATTTGAGATGTAGAACCCATATATGGGCTGAGTGCATATTTTTCAGTCCCTCTTCAACTCAATTGTACACATGGGGTAGGTTTTACCAATGGGAAGTCACATGTATGACAGAGAACATGCCTCTGCTGTGTCTGTACCCTTCAGCAGAGTCTTGGAGTGTCCCTGCAGCAGATTCCCACTGTTTACCTTGTTCCTCCAGGTTGCTCAGAGGCATCAGGGGTGTCTCCTGCTCCCCAGATGGCCTGTTTCAGTGGCAGTCTAGGAGGCCACCTTGCTGATTGCTGTAAGAGGTGGGATTTTGTTGGGCCAATCATACCTATGACCTTCTGGCATGCATTCGTGTTTAGCCACTACTCCTTGCAATATAAGAACATACAATTCTCTAAACTCAGATCCCTTCTGTTTAAATGCCTAACAAGATCTTCGTTTCCATCCTGTAGATGGTCTTTGAACTCCATCTAGTAGAGCAATGTGTTTGTGGGTGAAACACACCGCAAGGTTCCAACAGGAATGATGTATCATGCAATGCATCTGCTATCAGAAGAGGTTTTCTAGTAAATGGTGTTCAGAGCAAATTTTTTTGCTAGTCTGACCCAGAGGAAAATAAAAGAAGATGCTTTCAGAGCTTCCTTAAGCAAAGAATTAAAAATACCCCACTACCAAGGCTCAAGAAGCCAGCGTCAGGCTGGTCCCACCCCCACATCTCCATTACCTTCTGCTTGGTTGCATTTGGCCACAGAACCTTCTCTGATGCCCTTGAACTCTTTCTCCAGGCTGATGCTAGGAGACTCTCTAGACTATTCCCCCATCAGCCAGACTACATGGACAATGCCAAAGGTTAGGCACCACCCACAGATACTCCACAGAAATTATAAGAACAGCTTCTCTGTAATAAAGACAGCGGAAGGATGCAAGGATGGAGAATGATTAATGGCCCCTTCAGAACTGATGGAAAGCAAGGGCACTCGACATTTAGGGTGTTGATATTTTCTCACACCACAACATTCCCACATGGTAGCAACCTGGGGCACAAAACGACAGCCTTGTCTCAGGGGGAAGAAAAGAGTATGTGTTCTTTAGTTTCTTGTGAAAGAGAGAATGCATTTGGAGAAGTTTTGCCATAGAGGGGTAGGGGCTCCTGTGGTGTTTGGCAAAGTTGACATCTCTAAAAAGTCCAAAGGTGATATATTTAATAGATGGCTCATTTTCTTTCATCTTCGGTAAGTGTCTAATCCCACAGGCAATTCTTAAGGACAAACACAGCAGCTAAGAGGAGATGATGTCCCTGTGATAATGCTGCTGGAACTGCGTGAGGAGGAAGGCTGAAAGCCAGCAGCATGGAATTCTGCTTTTCTAAGAAGAAACAAAAAGAACATGGTGAAGGGTGAAGCTGACGGTGAGGGGAGAAACAAAGAAATAGAAAACACAGAGCATGAATACATGAGCAGGATGAAGACGGGGGACCCAACTCCATGGGATGCTCATGGGCCGAAAGGAGCTGAAACTCCAGGAAGGAGAGACAGAGCCCCAAGAGAAGGCATTGACAAATATTCTCTCTCCACAGCTACTTGGACTGGAAGGTTTCTGTTCATCATGGGCCTTATTTTAAACAGTATAATTTTTTCCACAACTGACACACACACACACACACATCTGCTGAACACTTCTCCAGCACTAATCACAATGTTTAGAGGTAAACATTGCGGGGGAAGGCTTAGATTGGTTTTTTTTTCCCTCTGATTATGAAAGTAGCACATGTTCATTGTGGAAAATACAATTATGTAACAAAGAACAAGGGTTTCATGCAGCCCCAGCACCCAGCTCTGTTTTTTTTTCCTTATATGGACCTTTCTGAGAAAACAATAAGACCACTCAGTATGTGAAGTCATATATCCTCATTTTTTCACTGTATGTAATACTGTATTTTCCCATATCCTATTCTTTGAAAGCACGCTTTTTAAATGATTGTGTTAGTATTCATTTTATATCAATCTTTCACAATTTTCTGAACATTTTCTTAGTGTAGATTGCTAAAGGCTGAATTACTATGTCAATAACAGTGTTTAGTTCTAAGGGCCCTAACACTTATGTCAATTATTAACAGAAAGTTTTCATCAATTTATACTCCCACCACAAAACAGAAGAGCACATTGAAATTTCTTTTTGCCTTCTTTATAAAGCAGCTAGTCATCTCAATATGTTATGAAAATGGATGAAAAAATCTGATTCTTTGAGTCAATTGTGCATCTTTGAGGAACTGTTTGCCTTTGTATGCTTTAGTTGTGAAGAATAAACCTCAAACTAAACTTTCTTTGAAATAAATGTTCAAGATTTTGCTTTTAGTTATGTATATATGTGTATGTCTGCACACAGGTTTCTGCACATGAGTGCAGTGCCCATGGAAACCAGAAGAGAGTATCAGATCCCCTGGAACTAGAGTTACAAGTGGTTGAGAGCTACCTGAGATATTTTCTGGGAGCCAAACTTAGGTCCTCTAAAAGAGCAGCAAGTACTCTAAACTGCTGACCCACATCTCCAGCCCCTTGAAATTGTTTTTTTAACCAAGAAAAGTTTTTTAAAGAGCAAATGTCCTATTTCATCAAATTAGCACAACAGTAAGTAAATGATAGAGTATCAGAAATGCATAAACTGTTGAAAATGTTTTCAAGCATTTGTGATGAGCAGAATTTAACACTTATCAGAATAGTTCCTAGAATACATTATGAATGGAGGGCTTTACATATGTTTCATTCCCTGTTGTGTTGTTATGCCAAAATATATGCTGGGAACATACTAGGTATTTATTAATAAATATGAAATGCATTAATGAATTCATAGGGAAAATTTTAATATCTAGTTGTGATCAATACTCACAGTATCTGTGACTAATTTGAACTTGGAGTGGGTAGTGGGTCTTCCTGCTTGAGACTCTTTAAGGCTACTATAGCATTCACAATCCATGCAGAGCAGGACAGAAGGGCTAGCGATCAAATGTTAGTACAGTACTTGGTAGATAATGTCCCAACTGCCTCGCCCCTCAGTGGAACTCTTGAACTTTGTCTAACCAGCTCCCAGAGATTCCTCGAGGAGAATGAGTCGGGGGATCCCCAGCAGTAATGTTCTCATCAACACACCTTCTTTTTTCCTGCACACTCTCACTTCGCTTTTGGAAATCAGCCCACTTGGGATATAGACTGATAAACTCAGACAGAGGGGGAGACTGAAGTAGGATTTTGTGATGTGTGTGTGTGTATGTGTATGTGTAGAATAGCCTCAGTCTTAAGGATGATTTTAAAACAGATGTCAAGAAAGAGGGTGGGTAGTTAATTCCATTAGATATTTCGAATGGAATGTTAAACAAAGAAACAGAAACCACAAAGCAAGACTGTATTAGCAGAAAGGGGCTCGTCTCCATGGGATGCTGGTGGGAGAAAGGGAAACGGAGCTGCAGAAGGGGAGGCAAGGATGTGAGGTAGTCTTTCCAAAATGTGCATGCTCGGAAATCACACTGACAGAAAAGCTTCTGGACACTGTGAGTCTACTTATATTTTTGGATTAAAAAAAATTTTTTCCCAAGTAAAGCATACACAAATGTCCACCAAACACTTCTCCAGCACTAAACATAATGTCTAAATACAAAATTCAGGTAGAAAAAAAACAGATTTTTTAAAAATCTAGTTATGATGTGTACTCCATGCTGGACATGACTCAGAACCTAGTTTCCTGCGCTCTGGGGAAGACCTTGGTACCAGAATGCCAGTCAGCATGTGTCATCTCTCTAAGTTGCTGGGATGAAGCACTCAAGGCTCATATTCTTGCTGAATCACTCCAGCTATCACATTGGTGAACACAAAGTAGGTCTTAAAGCAGGAATCAGTGGCTGTTTGAAGCACTATTTGGGGATTGGTATATAGAAATCATAAAACTGTGTGTGCCTGTGTGCATGCGTGCGTGCATGCGTGCGTGCGTGCGTGCGTGTGTGTGTGTGTGTGTGTGTGTGTGTGTGTGTGCACGCACGCATGTATTTTGGTTACAGACAGCAGAATCCATTTTAGCATAGACACTATACAATAATGCACAATGCCCACCAATTTAACCCAAGGACTAGACACCTTTGGTCACGGCCATACTCAAACCAGACAGTAGCTGGCACCATATGAAGAGCTGGCACTACTCACCTACTAATACTGAAACACACTCCTCTGAAATTTAGTGCTGCCACCCTCAACCTGGTGACTTCTCCCAAAGCCAATGCTGATTTGTCTGTATGTGACACCCTGAGCCATAGTCTCTAGCTACAAAGGAGGCTTGGGAAATCAGAGCATTTCTGTCATCATGCAAGATAGTAACTTAAAGGATGAGCCAATCTCCAAATGTAAGAAAGGTTTTCAAAGGTACTATGTCAAAAAAGAATTATAATCAGGACAAGTAGCTGAGTTCAAAGACACACACTCGGATACCACTTAGACTAGCACTGCCCAATAAAAATTGGAGCCATGGTGCGGGGAGGGGAATAATACAGCCCAGATATCCATCACCACTGAAGATCCTGAGGCAGCCTCACCATAAGGGCTCTTCAGAGAATACCCTGCAAAACAGGCCTCAAGAAGAGCTACCAGTGGGAACCCTCAGTTCCTAGCTCTCTGTGCAGTTTTGGCTTGACAGGCTGACCCATCAGGACTCACATCTGCACACTGCTTGACACATGGCTTCACTCCATCCATCCGTTTTCCTGAGTAGATGAGACAGAAGCACCTTGCATGATTGAACACACTGGAGCCTGGTCCCAACAAAATACTAGGACTGTGTCAGCTTTCTTCGTCTGCTGTCTGTCCTCTGTCCCTCTCAGGGCTGCTTGTCTGACATCCCTGGGGCCCCTTTCCTATAAACGGTACTCAAGGATTGAAGAAACATTTCTCAAACAAATAGCTCTCAGTGGATGTTATTGATCCTTAAGAGAGATAGCCTGTCCCTCAGGCAGAAAGGATAAAGGCTAAGGTGGAAGAGCAACAACATCCAGGGGGCAGGGAGGCATCTCAGAGAGAGCTTAATGGCTTACAGACTGTGAAGGCATCTGTATGCTGGGGGACCCCCTGGGACAGGGGGGCTAGTGGTCTACAATATAGTCAAAACCTTTTAGATGCTTTTTCTTTTTCTTAAACATTTAACTTTTTTTGAGATTATAATTACAACATTTATCCCCTCTACTTTCTTTTTCCCAACCCTCCCATATAGTCCTCCTTGCTCTCCCTCAAATTCATGGCCTCTTTTTCCATTGATTGTTGTTAAATACATATTTGTATATATGTGTGCATTCCTACATATAACCTACTCAGTCTGTATGTTACTTGCCTGTGTTTTCAGAGATGATCCTTTGGCACTGGACAAACAATTGGTATGTTCTTCCCTGGGGAAGACTACCTCTCACACTCCTAGTTTTCCTGTTACCTATAGTTCTTTGTGTAGGGCCGAGTCTTCCTAGGCTTTTCCCCCATCCAATTTGACATGTCCATTGGTGCTGTCAGCTCCTTGTTCAGCTTCTGACTGAGCAGTCATGTTTGTAAGACTTTATATATGTATCTTCTGGCATTACTAGAAGGCACGATCTTATGGCAAATTCGCTGGTCCCCTGAATTTTACTATCCTTCCACCCCATCTTCTGCAATGTTCCCCGAGTCTCAGGTGGAGGAGTGTTTTGTCGATGTATCCATTGGAACTGGGCTGCATTACTCAGCATTTTAATTGGTAGTGGTTTTCTGTAGTGGTCTCCACCTGTTGCAAAGAGAAGTTCCCTTGCTGAGGTGTAAAGACTACACTTATCTGGGGATATAAGAACAAATGTTTATATTGTTATTAAGATTATGCTGGCTTAGTAAAGTAGTGTTGTAGGTTCTCCTCCAATATCCATGACTTCATTAGTACTGACTGGTTAGCTAGGTTTCCAGTATCAGACATGGTTTCCATCTTGCTGAGAGGGGTTTAAGTCTAATTAGAGATTTGGGATTACTACCAAGGTAAGCATACCTGGATCCTCTTTTCTTTGAGAACTGGAGCTTAAACCTAGAGTGTTGACACAGACCTATAATCTCAGCAATTCCTGAAGCTGAAACAAGAGGATCACAAAGATTCATGCCCACATAGCTACCATTATTTAGGGACAATCTAGTGTCAGGATTAAGCTAACCAACATAAGCAACTAACCTTGTGTGCTATATTACAACACAAACTCACTGCTAGGAACAGTCAACACAAATGCAACCACAACACCCGCAGAACATTTCTGGAACAATCCTGTGTATTTACATGCATATCTGCATGTACACACATGCATAGATGCATGCAATGCATATGCATATATACATGCAACACATGTGCATCCCCACATACATGTGCACACTATCCCCCACATACTCACACAAAGCCCTGCAAGCCCCTTTTTTGGCCCCATGTTCACTTTCTGACATTTCTTCCATACCATGGCAAAAGAGACCACAGACTAAATCCCGGGGTGGAAAGGTTAAAAGAGACATATCTAAGGACATCAGGGATCCACTGTTCAGCATGGTTGTTCTGGCGACAGAAGAGGGTCAGTCATATGTTTGTATTTGAGAAAGGACATCTCCAAGGGCTCAGTGTTGGGTGGTGTCCCAGTTACAGCCCATGTACAGATTTGGTAAAAGAAGAAAACTTAGATGTGGCTAAGGATAAGACTTGAAGGGTTGAGTGCGGGAAGAAGCCACAATAGCTTCTAACTATGCGGCCTTGTTGAATTTTGGGTACCATTTTTTTTCATCTGGGCATAAACAAGAGATGGGAAGTCAAGGAAGTGGAATACAGTAAGTGTGGATACAGGCCCTAGAGACCGCAAAGGGAGGAGACACGGGGAAATATTCCTTGGACAGGGCCACAATGAAACATTAAGGTTTCTTGGTGACACTGGGCACCAAGGTCATCATAAGATCAAAAGAAGTTTACTATTTCATCCAGGATGAGGCTCATCCCATAAGCTTCTGTTCCTCTTCTATGGGCTACCTCAAGAAACTTTCCTTGAAAAATATACTAGACTTGGATGCCTCAAGGTCAAAGACTTCACTTGGGTTGCTGCCTAGTATTAATCTTGACCTGTAGTGGAGTGCTTGTTTTTCTTGTAGGGGACGTGAAGCCGACGAGCCTGTGGAGTGAAATGACTCGAGTGACTGTTTCTATTATACAGTATTGAATATAATAGGTGAAAGACTCAGTGAGCAAAATAAGGAATTGGCTGTTCAGAGTGCTGAGTAAAGAGTTTTACAGTTTGTCTCTCTGGTAGGTCCAAGTGAACGCTTCCATCCAAAGAACATTTTTTAAAAAATGTATAACAATCATTTAATTATAAAGTTTATATTTAATTTTACTAAGGACACTGAAACATGAAGTTATATGTAACTTAAGGTTTTCTAGTAACTGCTTTTAAAAAGTAACACTGGAGGTCAATCACGATGGTAAACACCTTTAATCCCAGGACTCGGGAGGCAGACTTCTGTTTGTTCAAGGCCATTCTGTACTACATAGTGAGATCCTGCCTAAAAAAAATAGTGAAACAGCAGGCCAGCAAAATTTCACAGTGGATAAAGGCAACTGATAACCCTAATGTGTTCTTAGACCTCGCACATGAGCTGTAACACAGATCCCCACACACCTACACACAGAGAAGGTGTCACACCCCTGAGTATATAAGCAGTACTGATTGGACTCAGTAGGTAATATAAAAACAAAAAATCAGGACATCTAGCCAGGAAAGGGGCAGGATGGGAGATCTGGAAGAAGTACATTGTATACACATATGAAATTCTCAAAGAAAATATAAAAAGTATATTTTTAAAAGAAGTTTTAAGTGAAACGGGGGATGGCAAGATGCTTCAGCAGGTAGAGGTACTTGATTCCCAAGCCTCACAACCTGAGTATGATCGGCACAGCCCACGTTAGAAGCTGGACTTGGTGGTGCCCATCTATAATTCCACGTTCAAAGCTGGACTTGATGGTACACATCTATAATTCCAGTACTCCTCAGGAAAGAGGAAAGGCAGAGACAGGGGCATTACCCAGAAGTTTGTGGCCCGGCTAGCTGAAATACACAGCCTGGCAGAAATAGTAAGAGAGACCTTGCCTCAAAACTAAGGTGAAAGGAGAGAACTGACTCCCAAAGAAGTTGTTCTCTGACTTCCACATGTGTGCCTTGGCACCTGTGCATCTGCACACATACACATTAGAATAATCAATAATAATGAATTCAATGTTTAAAGGGAAGCACATGCATCTGACTTTAATATTTTGTTCGAGCTAATACACTGAAAATATTATTTCAGCAGATCGTCAGGAGTAAATCCAGGATGAACCTTATACTAGTAGCTCATCACAATTGGGACTAACCATATTCCATGTGCTCAAGAGCCACATGTGGCAACTGACTCCTATACTAAATAGCACAGGCACATTTTTCAGAATGGAAGTGGCCATGCCTTGCCTCCCTCCTCCTCAGCTGAGTTACTTGTCACACTTGCAATCAGGCAACCACTTAGAGAATCCATGTCTGCACTGCAGTGAGTGAGAAGAGCCATGGGCAGATGAGGTGAGTTACAAAGTTTCTCACTCCTGGTCCTTGGTCCTCCATGATCCTGAGAAGTCCACAGTCCCAGTCCCTCTCAACTATCAGCCTACTGCTAATCCCTCTAGGATCTTTCCTTCTCCAGGGCTGGGGACCTGGCACTCACCTCATATGCAAATTTTAAAGGGTTACCAAGACAGTCAAGAACATCTTTTTTTAAAATTATTTTATATTGCATGCATAAGCATTTGCTTGCATGTGTGTATGTGCACCATGTGAATGCCTGGCGCCTGCAGAGGCCAGAAGAGTGTGTTGTATTGGATCCCCTGGAACTGGAATTACAGATGTTGTAAACAAGCATATTGTCTGTAAGAGCAATAAGTGCTCTTAGCCACTGAGTGATTTCTCCAGCCCAAAGAGCTGTACTCTAATGCACTGTTCCTAAAAACTAAAACCACTGTGAAAATGCATGATAAAGACATATCAAAACTTGCAATAATAACAGCATGCAATAAGGCTGGGATTAGGAAGAGGCGAGTGAGTTGGTTGTGGGAACAGGGTGAGTCCTTCCTTTCCCTTCCCTTCACCTCAAATGTTGTTCAGTGCCCTAAAATAATGGAATCACTTTCGTAGCACACAGTAGGTGCTCAATATATGCTCCTGAGTAAAAGAATGAGCACTGGGTGAGTTTTATTATTTAATATCACATTCATGTATAATGAAAAACCGTGGTATATCTATTGGTTTGACCCAACTGCAAACTCCCATTAGAAAAACATTTTTTGTTGTTTTGTCTTGTATTTTTCAGACAAAGTCTTAGAAGATATAGCTCTGGCTGTCCTGGCACTCACTTGGTAGCCCAAACTGGCCTCGAACTCACAGAGATCCGCCTGCCTCTGCCTCCTGAGTGCTGGGATTAAAGGCATGCACCACCATACCTGTCTACAAATTCCCATACTTTAACTTCACAAATTGATTCTAATGTTTACATTGGTAAGAGTCATGAACAAGAAAATGCAAGGAAAAGAATAATTCTAATAAGCAGGAAAAGGTCACCAAGAACTAAAGTCTTACTTGAGTTTTTCTTCATATCTAGGTAGCTTTCAACCTTCACACCTGCCCAGCCAGACACCCAAGACAACTCTCAAACAGGGAGCAAATCATACTCTTGGGATCCTTTTCTCTTCCCACACAGACATCAGCAGGGGAATAGGTAAACAGAGAGCAAGAGCCTTCATAGAGGAAAAAGAGGAAACGGTTCCTAATGTGTAACACATGGCCTGGCAAATTTTGAAATTATCGAGGAAAGAACCAAGGGTTCTTATCCCTAGATTTTCCAAATCTCTCTCTATCCATAAGCCATTCTCAGAGTCCTGACTACTTTGCCCTAATCACCTCTCCTCTATTGGACCCAGAAATGACTCAGATCTGAGTTAATGTCAGAGTAGAACTGAAAAGGAGAACTCACAGCTCTGCATCAGATTGCGACCTGAAGAAAAAAATCAACATTTCAGACACTGAGGGCAATTTCTTGCTGTAGCTCGCCCTGTTGTTGTGACGAATGCAATGTCTGCTGGGAAAGGAGAAGAAGCCTAATAGACTAAGAAGGCAAATGTCTGTAATGTTCCCTAAAGAAAGCCATCTCTGTGACTGGGGACCTACCTCAATGGAAGAACTGTTTTCTGGTACTTGTTCCAGGAAGGGAAGAGGAAGGGAGGGAGGGAAGAGAGAAGGGAAAAGCGAAGAGAAGAGAGGAGAGGAGAGGAGGGGAGGGGAGGGAAGGGGAGGTAGAAAAAGAACAGAGGACGGGACAGGACCAACTGGACTGAAAAGCCAGACATCATGGCACATACCTAGAATTTCAGCACTCAGGAGGTTGAGGCAGAAAGATTATAATGAGTTGGTGACCAACCTGGGCCACTAAGATGGACATACAGACATACTGTCCTCATCGTGAAGTCAAGCTCTTCAGTTTACAAAGCTGCACAAAGAAAATGTGTCTGATAAGAAGGGAAGATGATAGCCTTCCTTTCCATCTTTCCTGTGGTTAAAGATTGAAATGAACATGCCATTCGCCATTTAACCTCCATCCCTTCCCAAGACGTAAATAAAAAAGTATGTTCTCCTCCAGAGCACAAAATCAAGAAAAGCCACAGCATAAAACCATTCCTTGTTTTTAAAAAAAGGATTTTATATCAGATGGAAAAAGATTCTTAAAACCCTAGAGCTATCTCCTTGCATATCATGAGTCTACTTATTTTTCCCCCTTTGAGAATGCATTTTCCTTCCTGTGAGTCTATCCAGGCAGTCAAAAACACTATAAAAGACTGAATACTTTTCCTGATCAAATGTGCGTGGATTATAGAATGTGCCAGCTATGGAGTGCACTTTGTTTGAACTTTAAACTCATTTCAGTCCTCGGGTTTATGATTTTTTTTCTGTATAATTTGCTCAACGTTTCTATTCTGTTCAGGGAACAATTGAGAAGGTGGCATACAGCTAAAATTAAAACCTGCCACTTCCCACATAAAATGTGTAAATAGAGTGGTGCTGTTTGAATTTTTAAAAGCAAAAACTTCAACTTCTCTTCAGTGGTATTAGAAATACCATGGATTAATTTAACTGAGTGTTCTCCAGTCCTTCACATTCCTATGCACTTTAATTAATGGGAAGGATTAAACATCTGTATGTTGGGCTTCATCTGCCATCTGCCATTGGGTAGAGTTAGTTGATCATCTGCATATGGCTGAGTGGTTTCTTAATCTCATTTGTCAAGTCTGTGAAAAGCAATCAAGAAGGAAAAGTTTTTCTGGTTCCTACCTTGGAAGGGAATATTCTGGTCCATGTAACCAGAATCAGACTACTGGAAAGTTGGAAGTCTTAGGGATCTAGCTAGCTCAAAGAAACTCTACAGAACTGACTGCTTATCTTAGTCACTATTCTGTTGTTAAAAAGACCATGACCAAGGCAACTCTTATGAAAGAAAGCATCTAATTGATAAATAATGTGAAAGGATATGACGGTGACATGAGGTGTTTAGGAGCCTGACCCATCTTCAGCTTGCCTGAAGAGATGACATGGCTCTACCTAGATGCCAAGAAGCTGAAAATACTGTTGTCTGAATGCTGAGGGAAAGGAAATGAGTTTGACAAGCATGTGACGAATCTTGACAGCCTCTATGTCAGGCAGCAGTGGAAAGCACAGTCTCTCCTCTACCACAATCCAGGAGCCTTCACTTGCTTAGTCTATTCTTAGTGAATGCATAATAACACAGTGTCCACTGTCATTACACATAGTATTCTAAGTAGCACAATAGCAGTGGTTCACAACTGAAGGTGATTTGTCTCCTCTTTCCCAGGCATTCAGCAATGTCTGGAAACAATTTTGATGGTCCTAAGTAGAAGAAAACAAACCCTGTCTCCGGGCCAGCTTTTAGTAGCTCAGAGTTGTCAGCCACTCTCATTCCCACAAAATAAAATAAACTGAACAATTTGAAAACTAAAATACACTTCTCAGATCTATCAGAAGAGGCCAGCCACTGTCTCTAAAATAAGAGAGATGGGCAGATATAAAGAATGACAGCATGCCATCAGAGGCATTCAGTAGCAGGAGAGCCTAAGTTTTAGTTGATGGATTTCTGAAGGCTCCAGTTGGACAATCTTAAGAGGTAAAAATAGGGAACCTACTGTGTGGGACCCCTCATTTCTGTTAGTTTTCCCTCCAAGATCTCCAGCAAGTTATCAGTTTAGATTGAGGGGTGAAGGAGCTCCCTCCTGATTCTGTGAGTAGGATGGCATTTTGAAGTATGCTCAAAATTCTCTGTTTTTTTTTTCAGGCATGTCCCTCAAGGAAAACTATTTATGAGAGTCCAAGTGACCTGGGAAAGGGAAGTACCCAAGTCTAGCCAGCTCTTCCCTTTCTGTCTCACCTGTGGTAGTTCTAAGAAGCACATGGGCTCTCACAGTGAATGGACACAACTCACTGAAAAACTGAGACAGAGTGACAGGAGTAGAGAGTATTCCCTCTGCCCACCCTTCACCATCACATCACTGGGCCCTGGACAGTAAGTAGCACAGCAACACAACTGAAAGAACTGCATATCTCAAGCCTGGTTTTGGAAGCCTCCAAAGGAACCTAAAGACACAGGAGACACAAAAACAAACGCATGAGAGAACACTGAAACCTTTAACACTTGTGGTTGTAAGAAATGGTAAATACAGCCAAACTCTTAGTCACAGAAAGCTTCATGCTAAAGACCTCGATTTCTTTTCTACTACGCTATGTCCAGCTTTCAACAAAAGATTATGTTTACTGCTGTCCATCAATTTCTTTACAACTATTTAATACCAACAGCTGAGTATGATGGCCATAACCCCAGTCCTTGAAGGCTAAAGCAGAAGGACTGCAAGTGTGAGACTAGTCTGGGATACACAGTGAGGTCTTTCTTAAGACACCCACAAGATGAGCTGGAGAGATGGCTCAGTGGCTACTAGTACTGGCTGCTCTTCCTATGGACTCATTTTCTACACTCAGCACACACACAGTGGCTCACAACTGTCTATAACTCTGGTCAGAGGGATTCCAGAATCCTCTTCTGGCCTCTGTGGGTACCAACTACACATGAGCTGGACAGTCATCCATACAAGCAAAACACCAATACACCACATGTTTTTAATTACAAGAAAAAAAGATTTAACCCTAATGGGAAAATAGTTAATAAACAGACACCTGTGCAAGAGAAGAAGTGCAAACAGTTGATAAACCTGTGAAAGAATATTCAACTTCCAACTAATACAGAGATGCAAGTTAACACAAGATATTCATTTTACCTTTCAATTTGATAATAAAATTTAGAATCAGTCCTACCAGCTTTAGTGATGTGAACAGTTTTAATGTATTCTTCAAGCATTGAACTTCGGTGAGGTTTCCTAGCAAGTGATTTGGCAATATGGATCAATGATCTTTGAAAATAATTATAAACTTCTACTGACTATTCTAAGAATTATCTTGAGCCATAATGCATAATGCCAGAGTGTGTAATGATGAATGCACCTGATTGTCTTCCCACCTCTGTCTATAACAGCCCTCTGTTGGGAAGAGCCCAGAGACATGGCTAAGTGGGAGCACATTTATTTAATAAAACCATAAGCATCCACAAAAGAATCTATTTTCAAGGCACATATGAGAAAATGCTCAGAACATAATGAGGAAAGAAGGATATAAAAGTGCATACTCCATATTCTAATTTTATAGTGAACGTATGGAGGAAAGCAATGAAGAAATGCTGATAGCAGTCTCTGTAGCAAAATTATGGGCAGCTTCTAGTTTCTCCTTTATTCTTTTCAGTGTCCCCCATGTTTTCTGTAATAAAAAGGGTTTATGTTTATAATCAAGAAAACAAGTAAATGGGATGTTCTAGTAATTTGTAACTTGACTATGTTGCTGCTAAAGGGAAATTCTACTTGATTATTTTTAAAGTAAGAACATGTTTATGTCAGACCTTGGGGAGTCTCTATGCATTAAGGACTGACTTAGATATCCAGATGGGCTCAGGCAACTTCCCAATCCATTGTCTCCCATTGTTAGCCCTGTCTGTGGCACAACTTGGAAGTTGGAATATTTTGAAGAAATAAGTAAGACTCCTCAAAAACACTTCATTGGTAGCTGCATATTCAATGCCACGGGGAAAGTAATAGAAAAGGAAAATAGGGGAGTCTTTGAAAGTCATTCATTTACTCTCCACTTAATTCAGAAAGAAAGGAAGAGGGGAGGATGTTCTTTGAATAAAAAAGAAAAACAAGGGATTGATGCAGTATGTATTGAGGACCACTGTTCTGTTTGTATAATGTGCTGTAACAAATGGCTATAAAAACAATAACCATTTGTATTTCTCTGGGTTTTCTGAAGTTTACCTGGGTGGTTTTAGATCAAAGTGTCTCAGGAAATGATAGTTATGATGCTAGCTAGGGATTCAGTCACCTGAAGGATTGCCTAGTACTGGAGCTGGAGTCATTTCCAAGATAGCTCACACATGTAACTGGCAAACTGGTGGGGACTACTGTCTACGGACTTGAGCTCCTATGTGAGACCCTGCACAGGTATGTAGAAATGGCCTCATCTTGGGGGCTGGAGAGATGGCTCGGAGGTTAAGAGCACTGGCTGTTCTTCCAGAGGTCCTGAGTTCAATTCCCAGCAACCACGTGGTGGCTCACAACCATCTGTAATGAGATCTGGCGCCCTCTTCTGGCGTACATGCAGGCAGAATGCTGTATACTAAATAAATAAATAAATCTTTTTAAAAAAAAAAGAAAAGAAAAGAAATGGCCTCATCTTATGGTAGCTGGTGTCCCTAGAAGAAGTAATATGAAGCAGAAACTACAGTATCATTTATAACCTAGGCTTAGAATTCACACACTAAACTAACACAGTATCCTACTGCCAACATAGGCCAGATCTACTCAAGGTCAGAGAAATGACATTTTTCTAGCCTCCAAGATTAGTTCAGGGTTTGCTGTGTGACTACATTGCCCAGTAAGGCAAAGGATGGTACTTTCAAAGAGCTTTGGAAACATAGCTGCCAGATTTTACTGATTTTCAGCACAAGTGCCAAGAACACACAGGTAAAAAACAATTTCATTAATAAATGGAGTTGGGGGAAAAAAGCATATTCACACACAGAAGAAGGACAGGGGACCTTTGTCTCAGCCTTAATACAAGAGGAGACTTAAAGCAGATTATTAATGACTGAAATACGATATCTGAAACTGTAAAACCACTAGAAGAAAACACAAAGTGCGAATCTTCCTGACATTGGTCTGAAAAATGATTTCTTCGGTAAGATCACTAAAATACAGGGGGAAAGAAGTGAATGGGATTACAACACATTTTAAAAATATCTGTGTGTAGCAAAGGAACAATCAACAGAATGAAGAGAAAAATGTAGAGATTAGAAGAAAGTATTTACATATCATAAATTGGATAGGAAAATAATACCCCAAACCACTCTGTGGTGATATTTTATTTGTGCTCTAACAAATAAAACTTATCTGGGGATCAGAGGACAGAGCCAGCCACTAGATTAGACATAGAGGTCAGGCAGTGGTGGCACACACCTTTAATCCTAGCACTTGAGAGCTCATGCCTTTGCTTGGGAAGGACACACGCCTTTAATCCCAGGAAGTGATGGCAGGAAGCAGAAAGGTATATAAGGACCAGGAACCAGAGGCATTTAAGCAGTTCAATTCTCACCCTCGGGGTGAGAACTCAGAGACTTTCAGTCTGAGGATTCATGGAAACAGGATGGGCTGAAGAGTTGGTGAGGTGAGGTTGTCTGTGGCTTGTTCTTTCTTGGATCTTTCAGCTTTCACCCCAATATCTGGCTCTGGGTTCTTTTTATTATTAATAAGACCTTTTAGCAATTTGTGTTATGCCACTCAATAACAAGAAAAGAAGCCAGGCGGTGGTGGTGCACGCCTTTAATCCCAGCATGTGGGAGGCAGAGGCAGGCGGATCTCTGTGAGTTCCAGGACAGCCTGGTCTACAGAGTGAGTTCCAGGACAGTTATGCAGAGAAACCCTGTCTCCAAAAACAAAATAAATAAATAAATAAATAAATAAATAAATAAATAAATAAATAAATAAATAAAAAGAAAGGGAGCAACTTTATCTTAAAATGGGCAAAGGATCCAAATACAAACTTCTCAAAAGAAGACATACAAATGAGCAAGAGACATGTGAAAAACTGTTCAACAGCCTAATGGAAGAAATGCAAGATAAATCACAATGAACTACCACTTAGCAACTATTTGATTGGCTACTAACAAAAGGCTGAAAGAGAACAAGCATTGGTGAAATGTGGAGAAAAATGGACTCACATACAGCTTTGATGGAAATGTAAATTAGTATATACATGGATGTCCCTTAAAAAGCTAAAAGGTAGGGGGCTGAAGAGGTTATAAGCTCTCACCACCTTACCAAAGGACCAGAGTTCAAATCTCAGCATGCACATTGGGTGGCTCACAAACACCTGTTACTCCAACTCCAAGGGATACAACTACTTCTGGCCTCCATGGGTACCTGTGTACAAACACACACACACACACACACACACACACACACACACACACACACAC